>APFE030224346.1:83809-113376 GCA_000404065.3 Pinus taeda | reverse complement strand
ACCACTGCCTTGATGTTGGAAGCCTCCTTCAAGATGGGTTTACAAGTTCAAGCCAAGACTTCTCAAGCTCTCCTTTCTCCTTCACAAATTGTAGCAATTAGGTACAATTTAGCAGTAGCATGACTAATCTAGTCTCACCAACCATTTGAGGGTATAAGGGAATGTATTTATAGGGAAGGAGAGGGAGTTAGGGATCCACAAAAGGGGGAAGAAGGCACACATCTTAAGGGGAAGATCCCTAAAGTTAGGATCAAGGACTCAAAATGGGAGAACTCAACCATATCCTTACTCAACAAAAACTAGCTCGTCATTCTCGAGGCTTCTAGTAAGAGAAGTTTCCACTCCATTTTTGGAGAAACTTATTGAAGAGGATTAGCGTGGATTTTCCTATCCAAAGTCGCGCTGCCAGCACTAGTCGCTAGTTAGAACAAAGGGATACCAGCATGGATTTTCCTACTAAAAGTAGCATTGGTCTTGAAAATTAGGGTTTTTCACAAGTTTTTACATAGTTCCTTCAAGAGATTAGTTCTCCATCTCTTTAGGGATGTATTGAGCATACAATTCATGGTGAATGATTTTACACAACCTTTGTTGCTTTAAGACATTTGTGACAATAGTGGCACAAAGGACAACACTTCAGGCATAGAGTTAATAATATGACAAAATACTATGTAACACTTAGGATAGCATTATTACTTTTCTTCTAAAATCTCACTCTCTTTCTTTGTCATGAAATTACCTTATACATATTGCATTTCTATGCCTCACAGTGTTAATTTACATGCTTGTTTCAAAGATTGTTTGTGTAATCTCTAATGCCGCTAATTTCATCCAAGGAAAATTCCTAAGAATAATGGAAACTGATCTTATTTTAGGTTGGCGCTCTTATTCCAAATGGTGTGATGTCTAATTGGGACTTCATATTGGGGAGAACCCCCTTGGTTGATAGATTTCCAACAACCGTCAACAATTGGCGCTAGAAGGAGGGCCAAATGACAAGTTGTGCCTATTGAGTCTATTTTGAATCTCTTATCCTAAATGGCCCATTCCCAAATCATACCCCCATGATGTTTTTCTAATAGATATAATCTTAAACTTTCAATCCCTATGGAATTTTTTACAACTTGTCTCAATTAAGGTTTGATGGAATGGGTGGAATATCCATCGCCAAGCATACATCTCAGTTTCTCAAGTTTTATGAATCTCAGGAAATCAATTGTGAATATGTTTCTTTTGAATTATTCACCTTCACTCTTGAAGGTCAGGTTAAAATATGGTGTCATACCTTACCATCTTCTTCCATTCATTGATTTGAACAACTCTTCAAGGAGCTTCATCAAGCCTTTGACATGTATGATTACTTGGATGTATATAAAAGAGTTAATCGACTTAGGATGAAATATGATGAATTAATGGAGGATTTTTCTAATATATTTTTTCACCTATGTTATGAGCTTCCTAAAGATTTGGATTGGGATTTATTCAAAGAATTTTTTTAGTGTTATGATAAAATCTCCTTGAAACCATCTAAATTTGAATCCTTTGTTGATTGTGCACTCCCAACTTTCATCAATCATGAAACACCTCTAATCTCAAAGGAGGAACCTACTTCCCCTTTTGTCCCTTGTCCTCCGTATTCATTTCCAAACAAGGTAGTCTCTATTGTTATCATTGAAGTTGGAAAATATGAAAATAAAATTATGATCCATTTATCCCATCTACATTTTATCTTCATGGTAAATAGTGTATACAGAAAAACTTGGAATGATCTAATCAGTACAAGCAACCTAAGGTGAAGACTAGTCCCTTGATTACCTTATATCACATTAATATTGAATCTAACCTCATTAAAAGTTTCATTTCTTCAAGGGACACCTATCATCCTCTATCATGTAAATTTCATGACCGTTTGTACCTTGATCCACTTGATCAATCTGCTCTACCAGCTAGTTCTTTAGATACTTTTGATCTCTATTTGTTGGTCCAAATGGTGATCAGGTGCATAATGGTCATATTCTAAAGGTAGAGGAGCCGGATTGTGAATATGATCTTAATATTTCCTCTCTTTCATAATCCTCCATGTCAATATGATTTTCCTTCATTCTTGGTTGATTTAGAACCTTGTGATCTTGGAAATTAGTCAAATGAAGTCAAGATGCTTTATCAAACAAAATCCTTGGACAACTGTCATTCTCATGACCATGATCTTGATAATGTACATGGTGATGGATGCCTAGGTACTTCAACTAATTTCTTGAGTTGTCAAGAAGGCTTTAACTTGAAATTTTTAAATCCAAAATGCAATCTGGTCAAAGTGGATTCTCTTATTGACACTTCTTATTCAACTTATTGTCCCTCATGTCCTACTACTTATAATGAATTAACTTGTGATGAAGAATAAGTATACCATGCTCGTTGAATTCACAATCCCATGAGTTGAAGTTTGAATTGATACAAGATGCTGAGGTCATCCATGATTAAGAAGAACATAATCAAATCATCAAGCATTAATCCCATGATTTGTAAATTCCAGTCCTGCATCAAGATAATTATTTAGTTTAGTTTGTTCAAGAAATTCATCTCATCTATACATCTGCTGATATGGAATCAAAAGAACCTTACAACTTGAGTAATTTTTTTCTTGAGACTGAGAAATCTGATCAAACCAGTAATGTAGATGGTTTTCATTCAAAAAATGGTGATCTTATTATATCTTATAGTACCTATCCATTTGTAGTTCATAATATGACACAAATCGCATAATGTGCTTACTCAACCTTTCAAATTTTCGAGACTTGTCAAGGAGTTGAGGCAGTTCTACTCTCATTTATGGTTATATCAGGTTATCATGATGTTGCTAAGTTCCCTGAACTCTGATAGATCTATATTTTCTCACATAATTATTTTATCCATATTGTTTCATTGGATATGGACTCATTCTTGAAACATTTTCATCGTTTCCAAGTTCATTTTCCTAACTTTCAAGATCCAATTTTTAATCAGATAGAAAATTTTGTATTAAATGATTCATCGTCATGCTATTCTCTCCCATAAAATCTAGGATTGGAATATATATCTTTCATGGATGCACAGAGCTATGAACTTGATCATTTCAATTATCATGACAAATATTCTCGTTGGCTAAAAGATTCAAATCTGTCAAATACTTATGAGAATGATCAACTCCTAGTCCTTCTTATGAATATTATGATGTTAATCATTTTTTTTCTAACACAGGATATCCTTTTGAGTGTTAGTGAATGCTTGAGTTATTTGGTGAATCAAATTCCTCAACTTGATAGATTAATTTCTCTTGTTCATACAAGGGTTGGATTTGATTCGACACAAGTTGACCCATTGTATTTGAATTGGTTTCCCATATTTTCTATACTAGCATTCATCTTTAATTCTTCTGATCAGATACAAGTTGGTAGTGATTTTTTGTATTTAACTTGTAAGGAGAATGTTTCTATTATTCAAATCATTTGTGAAGCTTCTCAAATTGATCCATCTTTATGTTCTAGTAATAGAGAATTTGATGTCTTAATCGATCCATCTGATCATAATATTGGCCTTAACACGTCTTTTAATTCATTATTTTCCTATGAGTGTATCTAATGATAATTTTTTTTGCATTTGTTGATTCCATCATGGCCATAACTCCTACGATTCATCCATTTCACTTTTCAGATACTTGTCAAGTAGTTGAACCACTTCAGTTGTTCCTGATGGTTATGTTGGGCCTCAATGATCTTAACAAGCCTTCTAAACATGATCAGATTCAATTTCCTTTACAAGATTATCCTTTTGATTTTTTGTCATTAATTGAAAATTCATTTTCTCATGGATTTCATTGTTTTCAAGAGGATTTCTTTGAATTTCATGATCAAATCTATGATTGGATGGAAACATGTTATTTAGTGTTAGAACTCTGTAGTTTTCTCTGAGATGAAAAGAGAAAAATCAGAGGTAACCAAAAACCTATTTTGGTTGAATGACTGGTATTCTTCAACCTGAGGGGGCTCCCTTGCTCAAAAATGTCAAATTTTAAGAATTTAAAGCACAATTCATATAGAGGCCAGGTCTGGAAAAGGGAATTTGAACGTATTGGGTTGAAGTGCCAATGGTATACTAGGTGATAACACATGATCAATTTTCCTTTTATTCATTTACTTATGAAAGTAAAATCGATATCTTCTACAATGGATTTTAGGCATGGCTTTGGACACATTGACAGATTGTAGTATAGAGGAGAAAAAAAAATCTCTGCAATAAAACAATGTTGTTTATAGATGAGAAAGAAAGGCTAGACAAAAGAGATAACATGCATGAGTATATAGCATTTCATTTGCAACTGAAACATGAAAATAGTTTAATAAAGTGGCTTAACTGAATTCTAAATCAACCGAGATCATAATACTCATAAAACACAACGATACAATAGAATAACTGAGCAATAAACAAAGATAATTCTACACATCATACCATAAGAATTCTTGCAAGGTGTAATTGATAACCCTCAAGTCATAAGTATTGTACCATGAATTGATCACAATCACATAAATTTCGAAAAACTGAAACCAAGACAATGTTGAACCATCAACAACCTTTTCAATCTATTTTTCTAGTTTAAATAGACATACAATAGCAAATCCAAAGTGTCTATATGCATCGCATCATTGATCCAACAGAGGATCAAATCTAAGTAAATAGAGGAAATATTTTGTTGTTTTAAAGTATTTTTCCTCTAATGATAAAAATAAAAAACATAAAGCATTCATATCTTAAAAAAACACTAAATTACTATAAAATCTCTCTTGTTTTCGAAGAATATATTCATGTATCAAAAGCATAATAAAAAAATGGCAGTTGGTTGCTGACCGCACAGTGACTGGGTAACAGTTGGGCAATGACTGTGTTGGCAGATTTTCTTTCAAAATTGACATGTGGCTGGAAACTAATGGTTTGAGTTGGAAACCACCTTTTCTACATGTTCACCCCCTTAAACTTTGACATCTGGCATCTTTGTCACACTTGTGAACACCTCCCTCAAATTGAAATTAAACTACGCGACACGGGTGACTTCAGAGAAGTACTGCGTGACATTGGTAAGATCATAAAACAAGGCGTGACACTGGTAAACTCAGAAAACGTTGCATGACACTTGTAAATTCATAAAACACTATGCGACACTAATAACCCTTTGTGTGGCACTGCCTGAACACTGGTAGCCTCTGTGCAGCACTACATAGTGCCTGCGCAACGACTATGTGTTTTGGGTATATCTCCAAAAAAGTAATACCTGTGTAAAAATGAAAGAGTTTATTATATATGATACTTTTGTGAAGATAAACCTCTCTCATTTTCTCCAAATTCTTCCCCAACGTCCAATAAAATTCTCTGCAAAACAATGACTTAAAATAGAGTATTTGTGCAGTCCAAAAAATGGGCTTTGAAGATGCAATACAATCTCATGACCCGTGACACCTGTGTATAAAATAGAAGAGGTTATTGTTATTTTACCTGTTATTGAGAAAAACCTCTTTCAGTTTCCCAAAATTATCCTTCGTATGGTCGAAAACCGTTCTGGAAAATGGTGACTAAAACAGAGCTTGCGAAGTAGATTCCCACAGTGAGTGTGACCTCAATTTCTCATCAACTGCCAACTGGGAATCAATCTATGGTATCCTCTTGTCTTTTGTCTTGTAGTGCAATGAATATTTGAATTGATGAGTTAGAGTGCCCCACTTGATTTTGCATGAGCATAAAGCATGGGAAATCATTAAAATGTTGGGAGTATAATGTCTCTTAGGTAATGGGGGGGGGGGGGGTGGTGGTGTTGCATGTTATACATGAGGGTTTTACATGTGATAAGTATAGGGGAGTGGTAGTGGTGTCATGGGGATAGTTCTAGAATGAGGGGAGGGAAAGGAAATTTAATGTGCATAAGATGTAAATGATATGTGAGAAGTGGATAAGATGTAGATGATATATGGAGGTATGTATAAAGGGAAATGGGGAAATAGGAAAACATAAGGTAGATAAGAATAGGGGATAAGAATTTAAAATACATTTAATGACTAGACCTCATAACTATCAGAACTTTTGACTAACACAACTTCATTTCAGATGGTTTTGATCGATGAACAATTGACACATAACCCCTTTTGACTTTGACTAACTGTATAAACATGTGTGACCTCATGACTCCCACTGACCGAGGCTGTGAAAACAATAATAGTCATAGGCTAAACTACTGCTCAAAAACTTAAAATGAATGAATAAGGCAAATACATTTGATGTGAAAAATCATAAGGCCCTAACAAAGTGTATTGTACAATGGTACTATTCCAAGTTCCAACTTGATTTTGTCTCTAGTTGTGGTATACAAGTACAACACAAGTGACTTTGATGAAGATACACTGACAACTTGTCTATGCTTGTCATGTAATACCCATCTATATTTGTTTTCTAATGATGAAATTAAGCATGTATCCACTATTTATTTAGGAACTTTAATTCTACTTTTCATTCTAAGATTGATAAACGTCTATGATGAGAAAGAACTTGACGAAATGACATGTACTTATTATCTACATTGTTTATTAAAATATTAACTATGCATTTTTTTTCTAATGTACACAATGTCAAGGGTCTACAACATATACACTACATACATCGAGGATGTGATTTCTAGGATATAAAGTAAAATTTTTTGGTCATCCCTTATTTTTTGGGGATGCCTTGAAAAATTCCTAGGACATGTCTTACTAAATGTAGATGCCCATAACATGTCCATCCCCTATACCTACATGGATGCTTTATCTTTCCTTGACCACTCTTGCTTCCTACAGGGATACATGGACACTTATGACAATCTCCTACTGCCCCATGGCCATGTGTTTTATAAATTTAAATTCTATTAACTTTTTCTTTTGATCAAACTCAAGTATCCTTTATTAACCTAATGTAACTTACTTAAAAATCTATACCTAAAACAAAACCCTAAAACTAAAATTCACTTACAAATAAAAAATATACAACTAGATAAAGGGGTTTCTTGTGGTAGTGATGAGCCTTGGTAAAGAGATAGTGACAATAATGGGGGCACTATTAGATTGCGTGGATCTAGAAGATCAAGATGTTCTATCTAAGCTAGGTTGATGATACATCCTTACACCCTTTTTCCTTGTTAATATTTTCGTTTAGATTATGGTGATAATGTATTATTGTATGCTTAATATTCTTGATATCATTGTATGCTTAATTTTCCTTTTAATTTGGTGCTTGCAATGTGCATATTTATTTCATCGTATCTAACATTACATTATTCTCTAGCTTTATTTACCATTTGTATTGGCCTAGACAATATGTGTGTCTAAACTATGTTTTATGTTTTGGCACATCCAGTAAATCCCACACTACCTTCATTTCTCCTGCCCCTTTGCCACATTTTCTTGAAATTTCACTCTCTTTTCTAACTGTTATTGAGATACATTCCCTTACATCCCAACTTGGATATGTTGTGCATTATAATATTTAAATGTAATACTATGCCACAATAATAAATTATACATAACAGTATCAGTCTCTAGAGCTTGAAATCAGAAATTATTGTATTGGTTAGTCAATAATTGATCACACCTATTACTTGGCTTAACTTTGCAGCATAGGAGCACTATTATAAGCCTAATTCGAAATATGGTATTTGATTTGAAATCTGATGTGAAATATGTTGTTATTTGGGGCTTAGACACTGTTGTTATGAGCTACAAACTATTACAGATTGTAGAGGCTACAATAAATACAAGTGACCAAGTGGTTTGGATAATGGTTTTTTATCCCCTTCACATGGTTTCAATTCCCGTAAAGGACATGTTGGTCCATTGTGATAAGGTTCGAAGAGTAGGCGGATCTAGGGATAGAGCTCCTTGGTGTGGTTGAGGACTTCTCGACTCTTGCTAATTAAAAGGTTACTGGTATATTGGTCTTGTGGACCATTTGATATACTCTTGGTGCTATAGAGGTTTTATATTGGGCCTCGCCTAAATTACTCCAATGAGTTATCAATTCATCATGATTAGGAAAATACATGTCTACAACACTAGATTCAGTGTAGCATTCTAATGAAAACAATAATAATGTGGGAAAAAGAAAGTACAATATTACAATCAACAATAGTAAAAATTATAACATTGTTTAACACAATAAATTTTATATCTAAACATAGAGCTGACAATAGTTATGGTTCTATAGCAAGAACCAAACCATTAGAGAATCTTTTATTACTCTACAATAGGATAAGGAAAATTTCCCTAGAAATTTTATGAATGCCAACTGTTAGGCATCCTAATTGTTTTTCTTCCTTGAATTACTTTTCCCCAATGAATTTGGAGTGTTGGATGTTGCAGTATTACTTCAAGCCTTTCCCACCTAGTATCTTCCAAGGGAAGATCCTTCCAGTGAATGAAATACTTTGACAATACTCTATTCCTCAATTTCAACATTAGATTTTTAATTCCTATCCTGTGCCAAATTTCTAGTAAATGGGGTTATGCACCCAATATATCTAGAGGACCTGATCCAGGTGGATATTGGTGGCCACTCACCTATTCCACTTAGACCTCCATTCAGTTTCATTTGTTTCCTTGTTTATTTAAGCATTTAATATTTTTACCAGTTTTTTGGGCCCTGAACTTTGGAGCAGTTTTGACCCCCTAAACAACGTTTTTTTGAGGTCCGCTATAGGCCCATAACCATAGGCTTGGGCTTGCGGAAAGACCTGTAGTGCTTAGAGATACCTTTCCAATAGGGAATCATACACACCAATTGGAGATAATAATTCCAAGTTATGACCCTAGGAAATTGGCTTCCCAACTAAACCCAACGGGGTCCACAAACTCTTGGCGTAACATCTCCTGGGGTTAGGGTTTTGGTTGTTTATGGTTTTCTCATTTTTTTCAATAATAAATAGACCCTTAAGCCTCATTATAACACAGTTTAGAGGCATGTAGCCACCACATCTCTTCTCAGAGATAAGTTAACATCGCCCGAGCTAGTCTTATTTCCATTCTGTTTGTAAGCATATTTCAGTATTTGATATTAATGAAATGAAGTATTATTTGTGTTGCATCTCTATATTTATGGTTATATCTATAATTTGTTGCATTCCTATTTAATTTCACATCAGTGGTATCAGAGCGGGATTCTCTTTCTTTGTTTTTCTTTGCATTTCCCCAACGAGTTTAGGATATAAGGAGTTAGGGCTCAAACTAGTCAAACCTTTGCAAGAATAGCCTCGCAAATCCTGATGACCTCCCATGGCGGAAGAGAAGAAATATGAGGGGGTAAGAGATCCTTTCAAAATCTTTCTCGAAGAAGTGCTCAAGTGACAAAGGAACGTGATGATGGACACCTTTGCCCATATCCTTCAGCAACTACCCAAAGGTGATGCATCTACTTTTGGCATCTAATCTGGAAGTGCCACACCCTTTAAGGTACAAGTTAACTTTGACATCCCCATATTTGAAGGTCAAATAGATGTGGACATCGTAGATAACTGGTTAAATCTACTAGAAGGATATTTTTCTGTTCATGATTTTTCCAGGTGAGAAAATATCAGTTTTTCACTTCTCAAATCTGCCCTCGCATCAAGGATTGGTGGGAAACCTACTGTGAGAAAAAATATGAAAGTTCACCCTCACTATTTTCAATGCACCTACTTGGAATTTGTTCTGAGATGCCATCAAGGAGTAGTACTACCCTATCAGGACCTATGAGGATAAATACATAAAGTGGACCACGATGTGGCAAGGAAGAGACCAGGACGTGCCAGAGTTTACCAATGTTTACGATACCCTTCGCGCGAAGTTGGGTATCAAGGATTCTGAGAAACATTTGGTACTCAAGTACCGTGACTACCTACACAAGTACATCTAGGATGAGATGGAGTTCCTAGACATCTCCTCACTCAAAATGACATACCGGTACATTGTTAATATTGAGCATAAATTTAAACAAAAAAAGTGAGACTTTGGATTTGTGAATCTGAAGTAAGGGAAACGCGCCCCTAAACTACATAACAAAGGGAATGCTAATGCATGGTGACCCAGGATAACCTGCCAAAGCCGCAAGAAAAGAAAACCACCATGAAGACAAAGAAGGACACGGGAAAGTGGTGTAAGTTCCATAAGAGCTCCACTCACAACAGAAGTGGGTGTCGAGCCAAACAGTCACTAGTGGTCGAGCTGAAGGCATCTGACTCAAACGCATGTTTGACTTTGAGTAAGCACTTGACAAGGGGAATGAAAAAGGGAAGGATATCATTGACGTGAAGCCCAGTGCCACTATGTCCACCACCAAGGTCTAGAAGATTGATCCTGAAGATCTAGAAGAGGGGGAATGCCTATTCCACTCACAGATGTGGGTGACGGGTTCTTTGCTGCAGTTCACTATCGACTGTGGTGTTATGAGGAATTTGGCATCTACAGATAAATACTAATTCTCTAGGTAGGTAGCTACCCCTAGAAGAACATATTTAAATTGCTTATCATTTTTCTATAGGCGATAAATAAGACAAAGGGAATCAAATGACCTACTTGTTCTTTTTCTTTCCTTTTGTCCCCTTTGTATGACTCTTGTCACTCCTCTTGAACTTAACTCACTCAACAAGTACCTGCAAGCATAAATAGAAGATAGAGAACCAATCAAATCAAGAGATCTATCGACTATAAGTAAATGGAATCAGATACATTCACAAATATAAACATCATATATCAAGATAAGCATATGGAAAAAGGTGTAAACAACGTTATTAAGTAGAAGGAAGAATTACAACCATGAAGTCTGATCCATTGTCACTCTTCCAGCTTGGCTTCCAACAAAAATCACATCAATAGCACAACACTCTCGTAGCATAACAACACTTTCTTATACTCTCAATTCTCACACCAACAATATCTCCTTACAAATTCTCAAAGTCCAGCCCCTAATCTCTTAGATGAGTGCTCAAGTTATAGGAAAATGGAGGAAGTTTTGTCATAAATGAGGGTATTGAATGGCCTTCCAAACTTAGAGTTAGTTTTGATGGAGGAAGGGATGAGAGGATAGGAGGTTACTTAACTCATCCCCTATCCAATTTTGAGCTCATAGGAGATGATAAGTGTGGGATTCTTCTAGATGACTCCAGAGGATAAGAATATTCCTTTAACCCTATGTGAATTCGCTCAATCTCGCCTAGTGTAGGTCAAAGTGGGTCTAGGTTCTCTGCAGAGCACCCTGACATGGGCCTACCTACACTGAAGCACACCTAACCCTATCCAAGGCTGCGTTGGTCCCTCAAGGAGGCATTTCTGGAGGGTTTCAGGCCAAGAAACTCTCAGGGAAGGAGGCATTCAAAATGGTGACTTATCTAGGGCATGTAGCAACTGAATTAGGGTTTTATGAGCCCTAATGGTACTGAACTGAATGATGGGAGTGATGTGCCCAAATGGATCTGTAACATCTGCCCCCTAAAGCATGAAGTCGAAAATAATGATGTCGAGTGATATGCTTTATGATGTGATGAGGAGGTTCCGAAGTGGTTGGTGACCTGCATCGATTACAATACATAATATCATGATATTTTGATTTTTTCTCATGAATTTATGAGGCAAGGCATACCTATGCTCTAAATTTAAACTTTCATTACAAGTACATAGACAGTTGTCTACAAATATAGACCCATGATAGGATTTCCACCAATGTAAAGCCATTGTATGGATGATTTGGTACATTTCCGGAAATCGCAGCCTGGATGGATGAAACTAGATCCAGGGTCTTCTATCTCGTTCAATTGTTCACTCAAGTATGAGTCTAAGCATGTGAATATGTGATCTGAAATCGAACATGGGAAGACATTGTCTGATTACCAGGCAATGATGTAAGTCGTTAACAGATGTGAGAGAAATCATCGATAATGATAATGATCCTCAAGGTACTGCAGTACATTTTGCATAGTTTGAATGGATGTTTTGATGTCGAACACCATACAAAGTCTTTCGTCAAAGGCTAGTTATTTCAACCTATCCCCGGAAGTGAGAAACCTGTCATGATGTATGCAAGCTTCAAGGTACTGGAAGGGTGTTTCTAAGTCAACTTCTTGGATAATGTGCTGATGTCGACAAGAAGCGACTCGTCGCAGGAGGGCCTTGATGTATCCCACATCAACGACACGAAACAAGTGTAATGATTTTGGAGATCGAATTTTACTTACGACATAAGGTTCAAGAATGATGGTCATGAAAATGACGGTTTATGAGTATTACAAAGGATGAATTTTTAAATTGAGTGATTTCTCTTGAACATGTTGACGACACTGAATGGATTGGCAGCATTGACCCAAAACAAAAGTAATGGATGGTATGATGACCATCAAGTAGATAACCCGACCGAAATAGTCATAATGATGAAGTGAAAGTGTCATGTTCAAGAGCGACCTGTTGCCATAAAGTGGTTTACCCCTTTTCCCATTTTCCCCAGTCATTACTGACCAATGCCTCTTTATTTCTATCAAGCTTGAGGAGGATAACATATGCTTGTTGTATAATTCCGCCCTTCGGGTGAATCCATCGCTATGTGATGTTTTAACGAGTCTAGCGAAGGTGAAACTCGATTTTGTCATGATGGACAAGTTTGTCACTATTTGATGTTTTAACGAGTCTAATGACAATGATAATTCGGTCCTTTTCATGTTTAGAGAGTTTGAAAAGGGACAAAAACTCCACAATTTTTTTTTTTTGTATATTTATCTCTCAAGTCTGAAAAATCGTAAAATAATACAAGAGAGAACTTATTGACCATGTTTGGTCAACGTGTTCCTTTTCCGTAAATAATCTATCTCAGCCCAAAAAAGGGTTAAACTTATACTGAGTAGATGTCATTTCCAATCTGTTAACGAGTTGAAAAGGACAAGCGCTCGACAATATTTTCATATTTCGAGAGTCTGAAAAGAGATTAAAGAGGACTCCAAGGGGGTTCCTTTTTCGATCTTTAATAGAGCTCGAAAAATAGATAAAACTATGCTCTGTGGTCAAAGTACAATTCACGATCGTGCACGTCAAATTCTGTAAGTCAGCTGTAAATCTGTTCAAAGCAACACCAAATGGATTAAACATACCTATTTCATTGGTAAAAATAGGTAAATACTAAAATTTACTCATTTAATTTTCATGAAATAAACATAAAAACAAGAATTTACCATGTTATTTTCACCATTTGAAATTTACCATTCAGTTTATGCTCTGACCCTATTTTTTACCTCGATCTTCATTAGCTGATTGCGAGAGATTCTCCTATCATTTCTTGTGCCATCTGGACCAGGTAGGAGATCTACCCCTCCTCTTTCTTTTCATATCATTCTTTTACTGTTTCATGTAAGTTTTTAGCGTTTTTAGGGCCCCTGGGGTTTGAATTTTTCACCCTAGGACCAGCACAAGCTTGCATGTCGAAAACTGCACTAGGGAGCACCCAGATAGAAGGGATTTTGCACTGCAACGTAGTGTCTCCTTTCCTGGGCTGCGCTGGGTGAATTTCACAAACTTGATTCACAAAATTGACCCAAAATTTCTTCAGTTTGATGCATGAAAAGGATCCTAACTAAGCTTATGGTTTGATTTCAAGCTTTCATCAGATCAAAATGTCTATTGCTTGGTGAGAAAGAGAGCATGAGGAACAATACATGGTTTCCCTAAATGATTCAGGTATAGTTGAGGCCCTCAAAAACTATGGGTTGCTCAAATACTTCAGGTTGTCCGGAATGAGGCAACAATCAAAACTATTGCAGTTCCTAGTTCATGCATGGGATTTGACAGATCAAAATTTTCACATAAGATACAAAGTTGTCCCTATTGTGATCAATGATGTTTACTTTCCTATAGGTTGGCGAGAAGTGGTGCCCCCATATCTCTTTTAGATTCTTCCATGGAGGGGAAATAGTGAAGGACTATGTTCGACAATTCTATTGGCCAGGTACATAGTCTAGCAAGGATGGAAAGATAATCATCAAGGATATTCGTGATTTTCTTTTGAGAACAATCCTTTTCACCATCACAAAGTTGGTAGGCAATGTGACACTTCATCTGGTGAACAGATCATATGTGCGATATGCTCTTGAGTGTCTTGAGCAAACTTTATTCAACTAGTGTGAGGCAGTACTTTCTTCACTAAAAGAACAACTGACAAAGGTAAATATTGGTAAGACCAAGAACTTTAGCTTTGGATCACTCTTAATTGCTTTTACCTTAGAAAGAATTCCATTGATGCAACCCCAACATGTAACACTAGGTGTAGCTGGTCCTAGAGATCCACTGATGCAACAATGGGTTGAATTGATGGCTAGACATGCTTGTCAGTCATTGATTACATTTACCACTACATTCTTCAGTTGGCTCGATTGACAACACATTGTCATCGAGGAGCATCCATATTCAGGGATGGATTTTCATGGAGATCCAGATTTGAGTCTACTAATGGGCGCTCAATGGGGTGCTATAGGTAAATTATTTTTGACCAAAATGTTTTTTAATTTTTTAGTTTCTACATATTTTTGTGCTTTGATGTTCCAAGACTAAACTAAAATCATTCTCATGCATTCAAATGTTGGTACTATTCGACTTATGAGGCACCAATAGGAGGCAGGTGGGCCAAGGCGGAGAAACATTGCGAGAGCAGTTCTCCAGGATTTGGATTTGGCCGAGACACTGGTAGAGTTTTAGGATCATGTGGAGGGATTAACCCTTGGTATTCTAGATGTCTGGATTGAGGAGTTACCTATGAGGATGCAACACCATACTATTGGTGTTCCAGGCCATTGGATGTCGCTCTTGCGCATGATAGCTCAGGCTGTGACCTGTTATCATGAGCATCACTAGGTCTACTTAGGATGTTTTTTGCATGCATTTTGAGTTTTTAGGTCAAATGAACAAACATGTCTTGGACACAAATTTTGTAAAAAAATTTAAAACATCTATATAGTTTTACTTTTAGAGTTTTTATATATATGGTTATGTGCAATCCTATTCAACTAATGATGTGAATTGAAAATTTACTTTTACATGTGTCGCAAATGTTTATTTAACACATAGTTCGCTAATGAGTCAGTTAATGTGTTAATGTTTATGGAAATATGTTGATGTTGAATGTACTCAAAATGTCTTTCCAAAATACGAACTCTAAGGAACATACGAAGAATCATTGGGTTTCAGACGGTATAAATGTTTGTTAGTTGTAGTACAACGAGTTGTGAGTCTAGCCTAATGATGATTCGACAAATTCCAAGTGAAATGGCATTAGAGAGAAGTTTGATCAACACACTATACTCAATGATATTGTTCGTTGATCGACCGATACAAATCCCTTGAAAACTCACTAACTCGCCACTTGGAGCGAAAATGGCCCATGCTATAGAAGATAGGTTTTGCATTCTACGACTAGCACTATCAACGTGACTAACAAATGGTTCCAAAGGTTCCGACATCTGCAACAAATGCAAAGTGGATTACTTAACCACATAAAACTCTAAAGGACACACTAACACACACACATGCAATTAAAGCATATATACAATGATTTTTACTACACTTAATTAAGCATAGTAATGTTTGAGGTACAACCCATTTTGGGGTTGTGAAAATGGAATTCCATCATAATCCACCAACTTGTAGGCATCTTTTTCCAAAACACGCTTGACAATATAAGGACCCATCCAAAGCAGTTCAAATTTTCCTGCGCCTAGTTTATTAACTTCCTGATCGTAAAGCAAGACCAGGTCTCCTTCTGAGAAAATGTGAGGCTTGACATTTTTGTCATATTGCGCCTTGATTCATTTCTTACGTGCTTCATTAGCCAATGCGGCTTCACGACAAGTTTCATCCAAATGGATGAGCTCCAAGAAACATGCTTCTTCTTCAGAAGTGTCAAGTAACAGGTCAATCGCGAGTTTGAGAGATGGAATTTCGCATTGTATCGACAATATTGCCTCTAGACCATACACCAATTGAAAGTGTGTGAATCCAATTGCATTTCTCACCAAGGTTCGATATGCCCACAATGCAGAGTACATGATTAAATTCCAGTTTCATTTATGAACCCCTATCATTCTTTGAAGCATTCACTTTAGGACTTTGTTGATGGCCTCAACTTGTCCATTCACTTGCGGATAATAAGGAGTAGAACAATCATGTGATAGTCCTGACTTAGTAGTTAACTCAGCCATCATGTGATTGCAAAAATGTGACCCGTGATCTGTAACTATAGCTTGTGGTACACCAAACCGAGCAACCACGTGGTTGAAAGATAAAAGAGCAGTCGTCTCGTCACTATTGTTTAATGTTGGCATCGCCTTGACCCATTTTGTGAAATAGTCAACGACGACTATAATGTACCCATGCCCCCTAGCCGAGGTGGGGTTACATGTCATGAAGTCAATTCCCCATTTGGTGAATGGTCCAACAATGATGACAAGATGAAATGGTGCAGGTGGTAATCTAGCTTTATGGTCATAGATTTGGCATGTGTGATAGCTTCTGACAACAATTATGCAATCTTTGAATATGGAAGGTCAGAAGTAACCAGCACGGAGAATTCTCTGTGCAGTAGAATAACCAGATAAGTGTCCACCACAAGCACCTGAATGGAAATCATTCAAAAATTTCTCGGCTTCCTCATGAATGAGGCACCTTCGTAAAATCATATTGATACCACGATGGTAAAGAGTGTCGCCAACGATCAGATAATCTTTGGCTTGGTATTGAATACGTCGTTGTTGCGAATGAGTGGTATCTGGATGAAAAGTTTGGGTTTGGAGATAAATCAGTATATCTCCATACCACACATCAGATGAAGAAATCATGAACAGAGAGTCATCCAGAATTGATGGTTTTGATTTTGAATCAATGGTATGCGAGGGAAGTTCACAAAGAAGCTCACCGAAGACTAGAGATTTCTTTGATTTGGATTTGATGAATTCCAAATCAAACTCCTACAAAATGACGATCCATTTTGAGTATTTTCCCCCCAGCACTTGACGAGACAAAATATATGTCATAGGGTTGCAATCCAAAGACAATGGTCTTTCGGAGTAGGATATAATGGCAAAATCTCTTTACAGCTTGAACAATAGCTAGAGCTAACTTTTCGATGTAACAGTACTTAACTTCTGTATCATTGAGATTGTGGCTCAAATAATATATCGGATGTTAAATCCCATGTTCTTCTTGGATTAAAACCATTCCAATGGGTGTATCTGTAGTGGTGAGATACATGAAGTAGTCGTTTTGATAATTCGGGGAATCCATTAATGAGGCTCTAATCAAGGTATCTTTAAGAGCAGCAAAGGAATCTTGTACAACTTGATCCCAATGGAAGGGTGTCCCCTTTTTCAATAAATGTGTAAATCCTTTAGCCATTTCAACATAATTGGGAATGAACCTCCTTAGAAAGTTAGCCTTCCCTTGGAGTATCTGTAACTGTAGTAGGTTAGAAGGTGGAGGCAAATCAAGAATTGCCTTAACCTTAAGTGGATCAAGTCGAATTCCCTCCTTAGACACTATGAATCCAAGAAAATGACCAAAACGAACATAAAACAAACATTCATGTGGATTGAGTCGTATTTTGTAGTGTTGGCACCGTAAAAATATAGCTCTCAAATGTTGTGGGTGATCAGTCCGCTTTCATGAATGAGTAGGTAGATTGTCAAGGTATGGTTGAACAATATGTTTGATGTCATGGAAGGCATAATTCATTTCCCTCTGAAATGTTGCACCTGCGTTCTTCAAACCAAAAGGGAGTTTCCTATAAGAAAATGTGCCCCGTGGACAAACAAAAGTAGTTTTAGATTGGTCTTATGGGCAGATATTAATCTGATTATAGTCAGGAAAACCATCCATGAACAAGAATATTTCGGGTCCAGCACCTTCATCAATAATTTGGTCAATAAAGGGAGTAGGATAGTTATCTTTTGGACAAGCCTGATTAACATCTCTATAATCGACGCACACTTGTATTGTCCCTTGTTTCTTGATGACAAGAACTATATTGGAAACCCAATCAGTAAGAGGAACATGGTAAATGAAACCAGCATGAAAAAGTTTTTCAACCTCTATGTTAATAGCAACAGCCTTTTTTGGATGAAGAGGATGGAGGCATTGTCACACATGTTCAACTATACTAGAGTCAATTCCTGGCATCTCCTCATATGACCATGCAAATATATCTCGAAATTAGTGAAAGAGAGCACAGTAAATATAAAGTTATGATGGAGAACAAGATTTGCTAACATGAATGTTTTCTACAATGTCAGGTTTGGTTGAAATATTGATAGAAATAGTTTCTTCGATATTTGATAGGTTTCGCTCGAAATCTACTATATCTATGAAAATAGAATTCGAAAGAAAATCGACAACTAAAGGGTGATTAAGTTCATTTGAATAATCTTCTCTATGATATGGAAGATGGGAATGATGATCATAATCTTCCCATGGTTCTCCATCCATCATCATTGATTGGATGATTCCTTCAATAGTTGTTGGGCAGCAGATCCCCGCAGCACGTTTTTGGGGCTCAAAGCCCAAGTTTTGGGTCAAAGTGTATTGTAAAGACTCCGTGAATTGCACGGAGTGCAAAGTATATGGTCAAGTCATAGGGTTGTCCATGCTTGAGTATGTAAAATAATATATTGTAATGTCGGCCTACCCATGGTCCGTGGACGATGGGATTGTATAAATAGAGTGCGGCTCTAAGATGTAAGATAGCATTTTTTGGATGATGGGATAGTAATAATAGCTCTGGGTCTGTAAGTCCAAGTCTTGATTCGTAGAAGTAGGAAGAGGCTTTGCAATTGAGTGCACAGAGGCCTAGTAGAGTCCACAGCTGAGTGCACGGACCCCTGCAGCTGAGTGCGCAGGGCGAAATTGGGATTGTACTTGAACATGAATATTAATAAAGATAATTTTGATTCATAATATTGTTGCATCTGTGTTTCGGTTTATATTTATGCATTTATACTATTTAAAGTTGTGCGCATTTATCTGAATGTTGAATGGTGAATGAGAATACCGGGCCCACACAAATTAATTAAGAACCATACTAATAACACAATAATAATAAAGGATAAAGACAGGACTTCTCCGCACTCTTTACAGAGCTACGTGAAGGTAGTTGCATAGGTTACAAAGGGTAGACAGTAGTGCGAAGCATCATAAGCACTTAGGTTCGGTCTATGAACCCTCTCAAACTACATCTAGACATCCCTAGGGTGAAGAAACTTGGTTCCAGCACCCTCCCATACTACCTCAGGTGAGACCTCAGTCTACGCATCACGGACTATTACCGAAAGGGCCAGTAGTTTTAGGATTTGTTCAGCTAAATCAACTCTGAACCTGGGTCAGGCCCACACAAGCCAACAAATGTTTATGTTGCCGGGATTGGGATCTACCTAAGCGATGTCTGATGTCGGAACACTAGAATCCAACAAACAAGGAAATTGAAGAGTGGGTGAACGAGAAAATCCACAAGTTTGCGACACAGGAGAACAGGAATCTGCAAATATCTAAAGAGCAGTGATTGGAGCGCTAGCTATATACAAAATTCCATGAAATTTTCTTCGCTTCTTTTCCTGTTGAGCTATATGAGTGGATTGCAAAGTTAGCGGACATTTAAGGAAGTAGCAGACTTGATAAATCGATCGTGTGGGCTCCTGAACTAATGCACAGACTAGAAGCCTCAGAAGATAGGATTGCGTGCACTGTGGACTATTGGCTTGATCAAATTATAGGTGGATACTGAGTTCACAGTAGATACGACTATCAGCTACAGTGAGGCAGAGTGACGTTTTCTCAAGGGTCCGCGAGGTAAGTATATCAAGTCTTTGAATACTTGGATCAAACTTTTATTGTGTGAAAAGCGGGTTATGTGAGTAAATTAATGTTTAGAACTACGCGAAGTGGAAGACCTTATAGAAATGAAGGAATAGAGAATAGTCCTTTGATTTCACCGTGAAGGGAAAGTTTGGAAGAGAACGTGGCAGTTTCGCCAAGGAGCGTGGTAAGTTTAATAAGGAAGGGGATCCCACGATTGCCACAACCACCTACACCACCACCCACTTCATCGTTTGCACCGCCATCTCCACCCACTCCACCTCCACGACCAATGTAGTTTAGTATGGCAAGCGCAATTAAACTTCTGGTGTTCAGAGGGGTAGGAAATAAAGACCCAGACCAATTTTGGTTTGTGGTAAAAGCAGTGTAGGAAGCACAGGGCATTGTGGATGACAACATAAAAAAGGCCACGTTGGTAAGCGCGCTACAGGATCACACTCTGACATGGTATATTAAGCACTCAAATGATCATCCAACCACAGGAATTGCAGAGATTCAGACAGCGCTGAATAGAGAGTTCAATAGGTTGAAATCAGAAACACAGTCGATTATTGAATTTAAGGAGATCGTGATGCTCCTGGGCGAGACCCCCTGGGACTTGGATCAAAGGTTGAAAAGCATGATTCACGGAACTAACATGACATTGACAGATGTGCAGCACTATGCATGGTTCGTAGCGTCGCTCTCACCACATTTAAGGACGGCGCTATAGCAACAAAAGCTAACCACCCAGGCTAAAGCATTGGAAATGGCAATGAGAATGCATGAGACTCCTATAAAGATTCTACTCTGAGGGTCCAGCAAATCCGCGTGCAATTGCAAAATTTCTATTTGGTGATGTAGAGCTTGAAGCAAGATAGAGCGCTGCGACCCAAGGTGCGCGAAGAAGTATGGTGCGTAACGTGTAAAGGATAGGGGCACAACAAGGACCATTGTTCGGTGTTCTTGAAATACATAGTGGTAGGAGGGCCTATGCCATTGAGACCTGAGGTGCAAGCAGGGCCCAGTGTGGTACCTTCCCTATGGTGTGCGATCTACCAGATAGGAGGAAAGCACAATACGGACAATTGTCACCTATTGCAGAAGTATACGCAGACGTCGCAACATCTTTTCTGTAATTTCTGCAGGTCAGTAGGACATGTTGAGAGCACTTGTAGAAGTTTTGAATTAATGATGGACCAAACTCATGCTTATAGAATGTAGATCGAAATTCAAGGTCTTGATTCGAACGCAGCAATGGCGTGTACTGGATTTCAGGGATGAGGACAAGGAGGAATGGGACCCGGAAGGGGTCGCGGACAGCTGATTTGTTACAATTACAGAGGGCCTGGTCATTATGCCCACTATTGTACAAATCTGACTAGAGCATCATGTTTATATTGTAGCCAGTTCAATCATGAAACATAGGATTGCCCTATGTTGATAACGAAGCTGTGCGAAAAAAGGGTCCTTCAGTCGGCTCTAACTCAAAACATACAAATGATGAGATCTTAACCGCGTGAAGAGGATCCTAATGTAAACGTAGTACTTAGGAGTGGTATTACAACAAGGGAAGATAAATGGAAGCAGCTTGAAGAGAGCATGTGGGTTCGCAAGCCTCCTGCGAAGGAACCTGAGTTTGATTTGCAATGCGCGAAGGAAACGTTTATGGAAGCTAAGAAAAGCATCGCGGAAGCCTCTACTTCAGGAAGTAAGGATCGGCAAGAGCCAGGGATGGATCCTTCAATGCTCACCAACTTTTTGGAGACATTTATGAAATTGCTACAAAATAGCAAGGTAGTAAAAGGCCTACAGGAACTGATCACTAGGTGTGCAAGATCAGGAGAACCGCGCATGATACGTAAGCTAGGAAAACATGCATTGTGCACAAGACAGGAAATGAGATTAACTGCGCAGATTGGAGAATATCAGATGGATCAAGTAATTCTGGATTTAGGGTCATACGCAAATGTATTGCCAAAATAGATGTGGGAATGCATGGGAAGGCCCGCGCTGCAGTGGTCCCCTATTCAATTACGTATGGCTAATCAGCAGAAGATCCTACCAATGGGAAGACTGCAAGGAGTGACAGTGGATATTGAGGGCGCGAGCGCGCTAGAGGGCTTTGAAGTGATAGAGATTGTCGATGATAGCAATCCCTATCGTACGCTACTGTGGATAGACTTGGCCACCGATATGAATGGAATTATAAACTTAAAGAAGCGTAAGATGATTTTTGAGAAAAAGGCTCTATGTGTTGTAGTACCATTTGACCTAGTTGAAGGAGCGCGGTACATGGAACCAGTGCGTAATGAAGATAGTAATGTTGAACTCGATTGCATTTATAAGCTCACTACGTGAGAACACGATTCGGTGAATCCAACTGCTGATGGTAGAATTTCGTGGGAGTGCAACAGCTCCTGTACCTCGAATTTAGATGAGGAGATAGAGCGATAGCAGAATCGACTACATGAAGTAACTACACTTAACTGCAATACAATGATGAGGTCACTTCGTTGCATAGCAATGAAAGTGCACGACCTGCCAACGCATGATGGCTTGATGGCGGTAGAAGTATTTTTGAACAAATTTGAAAGCGCAGTCCCAACACAACAACAGTTTGATGCGGTGAAATGGGAACTACGTGCCGCGCTTGCAAGATGGTGGGGTGCGCACTACGGAAGTCTTGAGAGTTGGCAAGAATGCAAGAAGATGATGTGCATATAGTTTGGGAAACCCTAGTTATTGATGAAAACTGGTCATAAGAGACAAAATAACTTATGCGCACATTTGTCTCGATACGTATGGGCCTGTGGAATGCAGCGTGGCCCTGCGCACATCAATATAAGACTGGGAAGACTAGACAAGACACAACACCAGAAATAGCGAAGCACGCTGCTAGTTACCCAAGGAGAAGCATTCGACAGGATGTGTGAAGTCCTGAACAGAGTATACCAAATAAATTGAACAGATTGGGACCTACGCATTCTAGTGGTCTAGTGGGTTTACAGAAAAATGGATAAGAATCAGAATACGGAATTGACCCCTGGGGTGCGGAATACAGGATGGACTGTAATTTCTGAGGAACCCATAGAAAGAAACCTGCAAAACCTTGAATACTTAGAAAAGACAATATGCAAAGCCCAGAAGGGAAGTACCCAGCTACGCAAACCTGAGTAGGTGAGACTTCAAGAATCCATTCAGCAAGGGCACCAATCACTTTGCAAACTTGAAAAAGCTCAGGTATTACTAAGACAAAAGAGTATGGGGATAGACAAAGAAGTCAGGAAGTTGAAAAATGTGGAAGTTGTTCTAGTTAGTGAAGCCAAGGAAGTTCAGAAGGATACTCTCTCTCGCAATGTTAAATGGGAGGGCTATTGCCATGAATTAGTTGATCTTATGCCATGGATAAAACCACATATTACTCAATGTGGAAATCAGGAGAGCGCACCCCAACCAATGGAGTGCACTACGGAAACCATGAAGTATTTTTCGCGCATTATCCAATGGGGTGGAATGGAACTCCCCAAGGGTGGTGTGACCACCTGACTATCCATACGAAGAACAGTCTCACCACTCCAGATAGTTGAAAGAGAGCACAGGACTATAAAATAGCCTATTTGGGAGCTGCGCAATAACAGGGATGAGCGCAGGGTCGTTATGTCACAAGGTTCGCGCCTGCGTACTGGGGAGTGTGCTGCCGTGCAGATAGACTATGAAGTGAGCAGGCGACGAACAATTAAGGCAGTAGTTATGGACAATATTTTGGCAAATCTTCCGCCAAGGGAACATTTATGATCTG
This sequence comes from Pinus taeda, assembly GCA_000404065.3. Classification (NCBI taxonomy): domain Eukaryota; kingdom Viridiplantae; phylum Streptophyta; class Pinopsida; order Pinales; family Pinaceae; genus Pinus; species Pinus taeda. The sequence goes on along the minus strand of APFE030224346.1, from coordinate 89,682 downwards.
AATTTGGGGGGAATGGTCACATTTGAATTTGAAAAGCGCTATATAACCGTAAGGACCAGCCACGAAGCAACACTTTGTCATTTGAGATTTGAGCAGTTGCAGAGTGTTGAGCGCTGAGCAATTTTAGAGCCTTTGAGTGTGCAACAGGATATTTCTAGACTAGACAAAATGGATGCTACCAAGCCGAGAGTACAATTTTCCAAGGATATCGCTGGTGACACTGCACAGCCTGAATTAGTTCACGATGATCTCGCAGAGGTAGAGATGGTGTCGGAGGTTCTGAAATCTCCACGCTATGGCTGAAAAAGAACAAGCAAGCATAGGGACCAGTCCACATGTCCCCACGCAATCCGTGGTTTGGTAATCTATCCATGGAGGAAAAGGGCAAGGCCGTAAGTGTTGAGTCGGAAGATGAGGAGGAGGATCTGCAGGACCTCTTCGCACAGATAGAACAGAAAGACGATGTGAAGGAGGACGTCCCACCCATGACTACCACAGCAAAGTTACCCGCATACATCCCTCTACGAAAGGGAAAATCCAAGGTTCCCAAAGACCTGGAGGCCACGAAGAGTGCACTCCAAACCTCGCTCCTCCCTGATAGAATCACATTTGAAGGTCCACTGTTAGGTAGGGTACTTTCATTGAAGTTTGAAGAATGGGACCTCGTGGATAGCGAGAAGTTTCTACACCTAGTGGTGGAAAATCTGATGAAACAAAACTCTAAGGGGCTGGTTACTACTTTGGAGCTGTGAAAATGGTTGTGCGGAGTAGAGACGGTCAGGCTACTGAATATAAGGTGGATACCCCACTTCCACTGCGCACCAATCACCATTTTTGTCATCAGACAGCTATTGTGCCTAGTGCATTATGGGTACCTATGGCTGGAAGAGCCTATTCCCATCATGGCCACCCTTATTCAAAGGATTTCTTGGCTGCCATACCAAGGAAACGACCCCGTGGAAATTTCAGGAAAAAGCAGTGATCTGGCCCTCATGGAGGCGATGAAGGCCATATACAAGCTCGAAAAGAAGAAGCGAGGGTACGCAATTGCCAGCATTAAAGACAAAGGGGTGTGCATAGCCACCTAGCTACTTTCCGACAAGCTGATGAGAAAATGTCGCGCCAATGAAGTCTCAGTGCCAGTGGTTGCGTTGGCAGAGCAATGCGCGGAGGGGGTCCAGTTCAACTGGGTGGAATTCCTCTGCGAGGAATTTCTCACGAACTACAAGGAGGCCCAGGAATAGGGTAAGACCTTCCACTACACATGGTTGCTCTTATCCATCTTGTTGGTAGTAGGAGAGTTGCTGGAGGACATCCAGTTCCTCAACATTGAGCGTGATTTGCCAAAGGCCACAAGGTACACCTCACTTTGGGCCATGAAGGACGCGAAGAGGATTCGCAAGGCAAAGGTGTTTTGGGTGCTCAAGGAGGCGAGCATTCAAATGTGGATCAACTGCAGACCGCATCTCTCTCCCACGGTCTATAACAGCTTGCAGGGCTTAGCCAAGTCTAAGGCAGATATGCATAACTTGTATATCTGGGTGCACAAGGATCCAGCATAGAAATGGGTGAAGCTCCCGTTCATCGCAACGGACGATGCAATCTTTGTAGTTTTCGAGTCTTGGTGTTATAGCTCCAAATCTCACTCTTGATGTTTGTGATGCTGCACTCATGGCCTAGGGCAAACCCTACTTCCAGACCTGGTCCAAATACTTAAAAAACAGTGTTTATTCCCTATACGCGACGTTGCCTTGAGCTAAACAAGTGTGTATGTGGGTCTGTGTATACTCAACCCACGTATATGTCTTAAAACACTTAAAAAATTAAATCGCCTTAATTTTGAGCGAAGATCATGGGTTTTACCTGTTGATTACCTGTTAGCGTCCGTGGCCCAACTATTCCCAACGAATTCCCAACTTAAAAACTACTTTGGGAGAAGTATAAAAAGGCTTCAATGGGAAGGCCTAAAGGGGGAGAGAATAGAGAGAAAAATCACTCTGCTGAGATTATCCCTGACCAGGTTTGAAGATCCTTGTACTTCCAGCACTTCCCCTCATTATAGGAAACCCCTGTTTCCTTGAGTTTGATTTTATTTCACTATTTGAGATACTTTGGTATGAGTCATGGAAGGAGTTTGTTGAAGGCTTGAGATTGGATGAATCCAGAGGACGGTTCCACTTGGAGCCTACAAGAGGAAGACTCAGCTGAAATCATTCCTTACTGTATTTTAGTTATCTGCAATAAAGAAACATTTGTCTCATTCTTGAAATTAATCTTCTTCATGCTTATGATATTAATGTTATGATTTGCATATGAATAGTTGTTTCAATTGTATAACTAACTACCTTTCAATATGCTATGAAGTTGATTTCTTTATGATGCTTGGTCCATACACTGCTATGCTTCTTTGAATTGGTTGTTTTGCAAGTTTGGACTTTGGCTAGATCTACCTGAACGAAGGACCCCTAGGTGCACCTCTCTTTGCATAATTTGCTTATATCAGTATCATGGTTATGTGGAATGTTTGTTTTTCATTTTAGATAACCCCCGCTCTGCTGGGGTATTGACCCAAGACCCTAGGGGACTTTGTCCCTCAATAGAATTGGCGACTCCGCTAGGGACAACACTATTGTTGTTCCTAGTTTGGGTTAATTTAAGCCAATCAGGGCTCAGCCTTTGATTTTCTTACTGTGACTGAGTTGTATGTTCCTATAAAACCTCAAACTTTGAGTCTGAACATTTTCTTTAGATCCCTTTTTTGCTTTTTTCTTGTGAACTGTGATATACACAACTTTTCCAGGTTACAGAAGCATATGTACACAAGTTTCCCCATATGAACACGCATATACGCAGGTTTCTTTGGGCTGAATCACATATACACGCAGATGTGCATTGACATAGTCACGTATACCCTAATTGCCAAGATTTTTGCAAATCTTTCTTGTTCAGTAAATTTTTTTGCTGGTCTGAGTGCTTTCTGAGCAGTCAAGTTCGGTTGTCAGTCTCTCTTTTTACAGCAAGTTTCCAGTTTCGAATTCCCTCCATTTGTGGAAAGTTTTGGTCTTTTTTGGCTTTGTTGCAAGTGTCATCATTTGTGTTCAAGCACACAAGATTTCTCTCTGAGAATCTTGGTTGTTCTAGTATTTTAGAGCAAAAATATTGGTTTCAATCTTTGTGGCGAACTTTATCTTTGTGACCTTCTTGCTTTGTGTCAAAACTGCATCTTGTGACCATTTGCTTTTCTTTGTTTTTGAAAGTTGTTGAGTGACGATTTTGAGAGTTGCCTTTCTTGATCTTTTGATCATTGTCACCAAGCTCTTTTTGCTGCTTTTTGGTTGTTGAGAGAATCTTGAAACACCTATTTTGTTGAGTTTTCGCGCATTTTGAGTTGATAACTTGCAAAGTGTTTTGGTTGCTTATTCTCCAGTCTCAAAGTTTTCAATAGTCACTTTTGAAAAGTAATTTTGTTTTTTCTTTTGAAGAAAACTTCTTGAAAATTTGGTTTTTGCTTTCTTTGGCCTTGTTTTGATTTAGTTTCTTTTTTGCGAGTGAAAGTGCATTTTTTTTGTCTTGTGATTTTCTTTTAGTGTTTGGACGAAAATGAGCATTAGCAACTTATATTCTATCTAAACACCTTAAGTGGCTAATTAGAATTGATAAGCCAGCTGCTTTAATTCTTTGATTTAGAGTAGTCTTAAGTTTTGCATTAGCATATACTTATTGCATTAGGATAAACTTGTGCATCTTTTAGGGCATCCATAGTTTTGTTAATTTTTGTGAGTGTGAGGCTTGAGTAAAAGAAAAAAAAAGAAAAATTTATTGCTTTCTTAGAAGTTCCTTAGAACCTAGTAGAAATTTCTTTCATCGAAGAACGAAACGAGTGCATTTGCATATAGTTTGGTTTTTATTAATTTCTTTTGCGTCGAAAAACACCACAAGTTTCATTCCCGCTTATCCCTTGACTTAAGAACAGCCCATTTAAAAACAAGCGCTAATTAAAATATACTAGAACTTTTTATATATTGTCAATTTAGACACACCAACAAGTTTTAGGATATTTTAGGGCCTTGGATTAGGTGTGTGGAGAGAAAACTCTCCAAGGCCATTTTAAAATGTCAAACATAGAAGTCTGAATAGCGAGTGAAAATCCAATAGCTTTCGGGAGACCAGGAAAGCTTTGGATCTGGGAGTCAAGCACGAGGGTTTTTGAAGATAAGGAAGAGAGATACCCCCTCTCCTACTTGTCGGATCTTACCTCAAGACTGTTTCACTTGGCTTCTGACATGAGTTGGTAACCTTATTGCTTCTCCTAGGGATCTACACAGGTGGCTGCAGAGGGGAATCCCATGGCACCTGAGGTCGACGTTGTATCACTCTTAGCAGTACTCCTAGAGGGCACCCTTGCGAAGCTCGGGGGCTTGCACCGGCACAGGCTATTGTTTGGAGGTCAGCGTAACTTCCTCTGATACCTTCGCTGGTAGGCCTGGTCCATCATTATCCCAAACTATCTTTGGAAGGCCCCTACTTCACTTTCTTTTATTTTGGTGTCCAATCCTTATCACCCAGAGCGGAAATACTCATAAGTTGCTTGATTGGTTGTATCTTTAGGGACTTTATAGTTGAGTGCTCTTTGCTCCTTGTATATAGTTGGCTTTAGGTATTTTTGTCTAATCACGTTTGGACTTTGTATTCTAAGTGACTGGCTTACTACTTCACCGATATTGAAAGGCTTTTGCTCGTTCTTTTGGAAGTTGTGGAGTTGCCTCCTTAATGGCAAAGGTTTTGATTGTGTGTCTATCTTCCTTGAAAAGTCATTTGTACATTCCCGTAAGGGAAGGGTCTACGAATCAGTTAGATATGGCCCATATTCCTATGGAAACCAACCAAGGTACCCTCCCAAAAGGCGATCCTTTATTTCAGGGGCATCGCATGGATGCTAATTTTTCATCTTCTTTCAAAGAGAAATCAAGGATTCCTCTTTCTCCTCCTTCTTGTAATAAGAAATCTAAAAAGAGGAGAAAGAGGAAGACGACGAAGAAGAATAATTTTGTCCATTCATCATCAACCTCTACTAGTCATGTTGGAGATGAGCCTTCAACCACTGCAAGTCATGTTGGGGGCACAAGTCTAGTCATGTTCAGGACTCACCGCAAACCATTGCTAGTCATGTTGGCGGAATGGAGGTTGATAAGGAACCTAGACGTAGAAGTTTTAAACCGAAGTTCCCTTGTAAGATATGCAAGGGAGACCATCTTACTCGTTTGTGCCCTAGCATTTCAGAGGTATAAAGGATATGGTCCTAGTTTGAAAGTTCTTCTACTCGTGGATCTAATATGGTTTCTCATCAATCCCATCAACCATTGGTTGATAATGTGGTAGAGCCAGTGTAATCTCTAGCTGATTACACTCCTCTTTTGGGGGGTGAAGTGCCTAACAAAAGAGTCTATTTGATCTCTAGTACAGAGTCTTCTGGTATAGGGGGCATTCTTGTTTCTTCGAATGTTCCCCCTCCAAGTTCTAGGAGTGTCTCCTTTGATTGGGATAGTCTTGTTGAGCCTCATCTTCCTTCCGCTGCACCTTTCCAAATAAAGGTGAGGGTTAATTCCACAAACATCTATCAGTGTATGGTGGATGAAGAATCCTCTAAAAGTATTATATCCTCTTTGACTTGGAAAGATTTGGGTTCCCCAAAGTTGTTGACATCTCAGAGTCAGTTGTTAGCCTATGATAGAAGACCTAGTGAATCTATGGGTGTTCTTCCTCAATTTCCTATCACTTTAGGTGGGAAGACTGTCTTAATCGATATGATGGTGGTTGATAACCCTTTAGACTTTAATATGCTACTTGGGTGTGATTATGTCTATGCTATGAAT
>APFE030224346.1:19272-57806 GCA_000404065.3 Pinus taeda | reverse complement strand
ATCCAAGAATTGTTCATTTATGTAATGTAAAGGAGGTTTCCCCCTCGAAGAGGCTGAATTCTAAGGTGTTGATCTATCTTTTCTATCTTATCTATCTTTTCTTGAGCTGGTTTCATAACACTTGACTTAATGTATGCACTGTAACAAATCAAATGAGGGTGTCGGTTACAACCGAAAATGCACCCAAACAATTCAGTTTAAAACAAAAAATGTTGTTGATGTCATTAGGCTTGAAGTGCTTGATTTTGTAGCGTCCTTAACTTGATCGTGGGAATTAATTGTTGTGAAATGTTGTTTCGAAAGATTACTTTTATCAAGTCAGTGATGTGATGCTTTGTGCTTATGAACTTAATTGATTATGGGAGCTTTGATTTTAGGAGCTTGATTGATGACTAATATATGTAAACTTTCTTATGTGCATGTGGTTGTTTTGTTTAAGCATAATAAAGAGAGTGTTTTACAAATTCGACTCAAATCATGCAAGAAAATTCATGACACAGAGTGTACCTATGATCCCCTTATTCAATTTCAGGCAGATCTAGGACACGATGACCACAAAAAGATTATGATTTTATTAATTACTGGAGTACATCATTCTTCAATGTCACAACTTTGTTTTGGAAACTTCTCAATGAGAATGTCACACTTGCAAACTTTAGACGCAAATTGTCTTCAAAAACTGCCTACACTCACTCAATCACTCTCAAAATCTCTCTCAAAGTAAAATATTACTTTGGAAAAAAAAAAAGACTCTCTTTTAAAAAATATTCCCTTATCATTCCAAATTTACAAAATATGCATCTTATGACTCCAATAACTTTATCATGATTACAAATCTTAAAAAAAAAATTCTTTCATAACCTTATCTCTCCAAAAGCTCCATAAAAACACTACTTTAATTCATAAATTTTGGATAAAAAGGATCTGAATCTAAATAAAGTTTTTTTTTTTTTTTTTTTGCCGAATTATATGATTTTCTCAACAAGTTGATTAAAACATAGAAAAAATGACTATCCTTCCTGTAATATCAATCAAAATTCCCTGAAAAGCAACAATATTTATGGAAGCGATGCTTTTCCTAAATGATATGATTTCTTCCATGCCCCCAAAAATGAAAATTAGCTATTTTCCTGCAATAGCAATCCAAAGTCCATTAAAAACAATTGGATTCTACACAATCCTGCCAAAAATCCTAGATCAGATGCTTGCGTGCATTTTTTTGAAGGAAAGAACATGTTTCAAATTGATCTGATCATTTGGCTCGAAATGGTGCTCACACAACAGCTCAAAAAAAAATGTGTAATTTGAGGCGATCATAGATTCATGCTCAGAGTGTAACTTTGGTCACGCTCTGGACATGCTTCTTGTTTGTCTCACTTTCATTCAAGCATTACACCCATGGAATTTCCAGACACCGAGGATGATATTGAACCACAGAGGTGGCCCCAAAATTGTTGTGAATGGTTGTTGCGCACCCTAGGGCTTCGATCGAAGATTGGTTTATTTTGTTGTGCCAAAACTGTTAAGTGCATATTTTGAATGCAATTTGATTTGTAATGCATAAACTAGAAATTTAAACACTCAAAACCCCCTATTTCATAATCTCCTCAAAGCCAAAATGAAAAGGCATAGGATTTGAGGTGGTTTTGAATATGTTGAGTGATATAAGAATTGGCCATGGGATGGATCCATGTCATCTCCCATTGGAATTTATCTGGACTAGTTGTTGGAACTTTTACATATAGTTTAGCACCAATTCTTTTGTGTTATGTTGCACAATCCATAAAAACTCTATGCATAGAAAGTCTGCAAAAATTCTCCATGAAGGCAAGTTTCCACATCTAGGCTTCCACAAACATAGACTTTATACACTATAATGCGTAGAATTGATATCTTCTTAAAATACCTTAAAAATTCTTTGGGGGAATATTACCTTGATAATTAGCACTTCTTTTCCATCAAAAGCACTGCTCAACGATATTTAATCCATGCATAGATCGAATCCACTGCTTCTCCATGGCATTCCGACTTGCCAGAGCTAAATGTAGTTCAAAATATGTTTGTTGTCAAGTACGGAAAGGAATTCGTTGTGGCTGCATCAGAACTTAGGCCTAATTGTGGTGTTAATCGCCAGATCATTGAAAAGCTTTTGGTCTATTCTCTAGCATGCCTCCTTCATCATCTCCCATTACCCTCTGTAGCAAAGCCCCTCAGACCAAAACCAATCGAAACCAAAAACCAAAGCTTCTGAAACAAATCAAACAAGACAAGAGCGCCCTATCTTTGACCCCAAATCACAGCACCTCTCAGGTAGCAAAATAGAAAGTGAAAGCCAAAAACACACAGAATACAATTCAATGAACGAAATCTCAACAGAGCTAGCAAAAACATTGTCAACTTATCCCACATGCATCGGTGGAAATGTGATCATTGTGGTCATTCACCACTACACCATTTTTTCCGGTGGAATAACTATGTTGCAAATCCATTAAAGAAATAGATATGAAGGTTTCCAGGCTCTGATTTAGCTTTGATACTACATGTTGAAACCACTAAGCCATATTAAACACATAGTAATATCAAACCAGCAACACACAAAAGACAAACTGGAGGAAAAGGCAGAGAGCCATCATGTGGCCTCTTGTGCTCACATATTTTTCATTTTATCCTCAAAATAATGTTTATGATACATATAAATACATGAGAAAGTTGTCTCAAGATAGTGTGTCTATCTTGGACCAACTTGGTTGAGACCATTTCTCAACTACACACTAACTTAGGAGAACTACTTGGAGAGAATCTCTCCTCCTAACTAAAATCCTTAGTTTGAGAAACTAACTCTCATGATTTAATTTAATTAATTATTTTATTTGGATTTATAATTGCTTTTAAGAGAGTGAGGCTAACAAAAGATTGGTAACCTAATGGGATGGACGGAACACCATACAAGTGTGACTCAGGTGTCATAGTAAACATCAAAGAGGTTGCGACAAAAACTTCTGTCGTAGCTATAACAGATGGTACGGTTTGTGATGTTGACTCTGCCATAGTCAAATGTCCAAATAAGTTTCCTAGCGAATCAAAGAGTGTCTGAAAGTGATCAGGATCAAAAGGAGCAATGAAATGAGGAGTATGAGGATATATATAAAGTCCAATTCCAAAGTGGAATGGAGTTTTGGGTGATTCTACCTTATGTTCCTCTTCTATCGAAATCAAACCAGGTGGAAGAATTTCACCGTCTAGTCCGTAATAGATTTTTGGTATTTGTTGTTGAGGTAAGGAAGAATTCTTGATAGTTATAGATGTCTGAGGATGTACCGGTCGATCTTCTTCCGGTAAGGTAACAACTTCTGATTGTTAAACCTCAAGATCCAAATTTTCTGGTAAAAGAACAGGTTTAGGTTGGGCTTCATGAACAACTTCTGGTTCAGAAGTAACTTGTGATTGAACAGTGATGGGTTCAAGATCCACTTCTGGTTGAACATATTCAGGTTCAGAAATAATGTCTTGTTGAACAACTTCAGATTGAGAATCAACTTGTTGTTGAACAACTTGGGTTACTGTTTCACTAGATTCAGTTCTAGTTTCCTTAGGTAATTGTGGAGATTCCACTTCAGTAACAGATGTGCCAGTAGTCGTAGGAGTAATTGGGGTCACAACACTTACCGGTATAGGTGATTCTAAGTACTAGATCCAATCAAACGAGACCGCTTCGACCGGATAGGTGTAGCTTTGGGCGGTAAAGGCAGTTTACTGATTGATTTTATTACAAAAAAGAAATAAACAAAAAAGGGTTAATCTAGGAAAAAAGTTTAACAAGCAACTGTGAACTGCAGAATACCTCCTGGTGAACCAAGAAGTACAGGAAGCAAATCTCCCCAAATGTTGTGTTCGATGTATCACAGTGTACAAGACAGCCAACTCGGTTACCTAAACATGGATAGCAACCTAGTGTTATCCTCCCATATATACCCAAAATTACGTGGAGGCCCAACCTGTATTAGCGTTGTCTAATGCAAAACCACACAGTGAGAGCATTCCCATATACTTTATGAACTGTAACACCGCCCTATATACCTGAAGGTACATGGACGAGCTACGATATACTCATGTACATGGAATGAGGTATCACACTCAGAATGTATCGCAAACAAGTTAGCGACAACTGCTATGTTTTACGACGCTGGAACATGTCTCTAACCTAGAACCTTTAAATGTTTTGCATTAGATGACAATGCTCCATTAGGTTAATTGATGTTAATTTTAAGTTGATCTTGATTAAGAATTTTCCTTTCAAGGTTCACCTCGTGATGTATTTTCAATTCCTAGAACGCAACTAATATTATAAGCATCCTTTTCATTCAATTCTGACAATGAAAAACTTAGCTAGTAGGGATAGAGAAATCCAATTCTCATAATCAAAGAACAAAGAACACATCTAATGCAATTTCCCTAAACTATTCCTATGAGCACACACAAAAATTTTCAATGCACAATGCAAGTTTTTCTTTTCAATTCCCTTAATGTTATGATGAACAAAAGGAAACTAATGCACATACAATAAATCAATCTTTTTGCAATAATGAAGACTTTACGACAGTTCTGTTTCAAAAGAAAAGAAGCCTTTTATGACACTTTCTTTTGAACAAAGATTAATCGACTATAAACTAACTTTGACAATGAACTGATAGTGATAAAGAAATCATTTAAGAAACACTAAAAAATCAAAGACAAAGTAGGGCTAGCAAAGGAAACATGGATTGATTTCAGAAACACAAGCATTATTGACATTTTAGCAAGAAAAAACAAAAGGAAATTTGGTAAAAAATCAACTCAAAGGAGGGATTTTTGTCCTAAGGAGGATCAGCACAGCCTTGAATGGGAGATAGTGCACTTCAGAGCACTGTTCTCAAGCCAAGGGTTCTCTTCAATGCTTTGTCTCTAGGCCAAGCCTGTGCTGGTGCCAGAGAGGCCATCCTAGGGGCTTACAAGCATAATTTTCACCAAAAATCACTACAAAAGACAGAAAGAAGATCAATGGAAGTAAGTAAGGTCTACTAGAGTGTACTAGGATGAAGGTAAACTACTTGGAATGATGATCATTCCCCAGTATGGTCACCAATTTGTTATGAGGAATTTGGCATCTACATATAAATACTAATTCCCTAGGTAGGTATCTATACCTAGAACAACAGATTTAAAGCGCTTATCCTTTTTCTATAGACGATAAATAAGACAAAGGGAATCAAATGACCTACTTTTTCTTTTGCTTTCCTTTTGTCTCCTTTGTATGACTCTCATCACTCCTTCTTGAACTTAACTCGCTCAACAAGTACTTGCAAGCATAAACAGAAGACAGAGAACCAATCAAAGCAAGAGATCTATTGACTATAAGTAAATGGAATCAGATGCATTCACACATATAAAAATCATATATCAAGATAAGCATATGGAAAAATGTGTAAACAACTTTATTAATTAGAAGGAAGAACTACAACCATGAAGTCTGATCCATTGTCACTCTTCCAACTTGGGTTCCAACCAACATCACATCAATAGCATAGCACTCTAGCAGCATAACAGCACTTGCTTATACTCTCAATTCTCACACCAATAGTATCTCCTTACAAATTCTCAAATTCCAGCCCCTAATCAATTAGATGAGTGCTCAATTTATAGGCAAATGGAGGAAGGGATGAGAGGATAGGAGGTTACCTAACTCATTCCATATCTAGTTTTGAGCTCATAGGAGATTATAAGTGTGGGAATATTCTAGATGACTACAAAGAATAAGAATATTCCCAGAACCCTATGTGAATTTTGCTCAATCTCACCCAACGCATGTCAAAGTGGTCCTAGGTGCTCTGCAGAGCACCCTGACATGGGCCTACCTGCACTAAAGTGCACCTACCCCTATCCAAGGTTGTGTTGGTTCCTCAAGGAGGCATTTCTGGAGGGTTTTAGGACAAGAAACTCTCAGGGAAGGAGGCATTCAAAATGGTGACTTGTCTAGGGCATGTAGCAACTGAATTAGGGTTTGATGAGCCCTAATGGTACTGAGTTGAATGATGGGAGTGATGTGCCCAAATGGATCTGTAACATGTGGGAGCCAAAAGAACCTCATTTCAGCAGATGTTGTGAAGCAACTAAGCCTATCGACTACATCACATCCACAGTCGTACACCATTAGGTGGCTTCACCAAGGGCGAGAATTCCACGTTAGCCAACAATGTCGCCTTCCTTACAACATAAAGCTCTTCACGAATGAGTTACTGTGTGATGTTTCTCCTCTTGAAGTTTGTGATGTATAATTAGGATAACCATACTTATGGAAATGGTATTCTGTATATGAGTCTAGACATTGCTCTGTTATTATCTCTTTGAGTAGTAAGTTATATAGGATAACATAGGTAGCCCCACCTACTGCTATCTCCTTGATCTCTGCTAAGAAATGCAGTAAGGTCATCTCCTAGAATGGGAAATTTTTTTTCTTTCTAATTCACTCTCAAAGTAAGGGGAAGGTCGTAGCCACATCCATGGCCCCTGGGACGGGTTCCTCCAAGCAACACAAGTAGGTGGATACGGTCGTGGAATAATATAGGGACATCTTCTCCTCACCCACAGGGGTACCTTTGCACTATCATTTCAAGCATTCGATCGATCTGACTCTCGGAGCACCTCTACCCAATGGGATGATATATCATCGCTCCATTCTAGAAAATGAAGAGATCAAGCAGAAAATCTAGGAGTTGCTGTGAAAGGTGCACATCTGACCAAGTTCCTCACCTTCTGGGAGCCTGAGTGTACTTGTACAGAAGAAGGATGGGACCTGGAGGCTCTGCATTGAGTTTCGGGCATTAAACAATATCATTGTCAGGAACAAGTATCCAATCCCATGGATTGATGACCTATTGTACCAACTCAAGGTGGCCAAATATTTCAGCAAGATCGACCTAAAGTCTGGTTATTAGTAGTTTCCAGTAGAGCCCACAGATGTATGGAAGACTGTCTTTAAATCCAAGGAAGGCCTTTTCAAATGGTTGTTTATGCCATTTGATTTGAAAAATTCCCCTTCTACTTTTATGAGGCTAATGGATGACATCTTTTCGCCCTTCACCAACTCATTCATGGTGGATTATCTGGACGAGATCCTCATCTTCAGCAAGATTTGTGCGGAAAACTTGCAACACATTCGGAAGGTCCTTCAAACCCTTCGAAAGAACAAATTGTATGCCAACTTGGAGAAATGCACCTTTAGCATGACCAAGGTCTAATACTTAGGTTACATCATAGATGAGTGTGGTGTGCATGTGGACCCGACTAATATCCAATTCATTTGGGATTGGCAAACCCTGATCACTCTAACAGAGCTTCGAAAATTTTTGGGCCAAACAAATGTTTATTTGAGGTTCGTGTTGGGATTCTCTGATATTACTTGGCCTTTGAGTCAGATTACTAAGGGCAGGGCAAAAGTAAAGTTTTCTTGTTCTAAGCCCCAACAGAAGGCATTTTTTGAGTTGAAGCACTGCCTCTACTCTACACTCGTACTCACACTACCAGACCTGCAACAACCTTTTGAAATCGAGACAGATGCCTCAGATCTATTGGTGTTATCCTCACCCAACACAGGCATCCAGTGGCCTATCATAGTGAGGCACCTTTTGATACAATTCAAAAGTATCCCGCCAATGATAAAGAGATGTATTCCATCGTACAAGATTGCCGAAAGTGGAAGTATTACATTATGGGGAAGGAGATGGTCATCCACACCGATCACTGACCTCTTCAATTTATATAAACACAGGGGAATTTGCAGAATGATTGCATTCAAAAGTGGTCTACATATCTACACCAATTCCACTTGAACATTAAATACAAAAAGGGTAGCACCAATCATGCTCCAGACTGCCTTAGCCGGCCCCCAGTTGTAGCATTGACTATTGTTCTCAACTCTTGTGGTCATGAGACCTTTGGATGGCCCCAGCTATAAAAAAATGATCCAGAGTTCACCTCCACATACCAAATGCTAGTATATGGAAACCAAGTTCCTGATTTCTACCTCACAAACACATTATTATGCTACCCAAGCCACCTTTGTGTTCCTTCAAGCGAGCATGCCAAGCTTATTTGGGAGGCGCACTACATTCAAGTCACAAGACACTTTGGTGTGGAGAAAACTATGGTTGTAATACAAAAGTACTTTTATTGGACCAAACTCTAATTGGATATTGGGAAATATATCAAATCATGCACTGGTTGGGCCATTTCCAAGCCAACCATCAAGAAGCAAGACATGTATACTCCTCTGCCTACTCCCAGCCAGTCATGGGAATCCATATCCATAGGCTTAATGTTTGGCCTCCCTTCTACCAAGCATGGTAATGACCGTGTATTTATGGTCGTGGACATATTTTCTAAGATGGCTATATTGGCAGCCTGTAAGAAGCATATCACTGCAGAGGACACTGCCAAACTCTTCTTTGAACGAGTATGGGTAAATTTTTGGATCCCACAAACCATTATATCAGATCAGGATAGTAGGTTCCTGGGCACATTTTTTTCAAGCTTCTGGACACTATTGGACACCAAGTCGACTACCTTCCAGCCCCAGACTGGTCGCCAGATGGAGGTCATCAATCAGATGACAGTGCACATACTTTGCAAGTACAACTCCAAGCATCCTTGAACCTAGGATGAGAGTATTCCATATTTGAAACACAGTTATAATAGATCTCTCCATCACTCGACTGGTTGCATACTTCCAATTGGGTCTAGGATTTCAACCATTGTGTTCGATTGATGTTTCCATGCCTCATGTGACTACACAGAAAAAATCCACACATTTATTGTCCAAGGCTGATAAAGTGACCAAATTTATTGAATGCATCCAACACATATGCCAGTAAGTTCACGAAATCGTGGAGAAATCAAATTCCAAGTACAAGCAGCAACATGACCAACATCGCGTGCCACACAAGTTTTAGGTGGGTGATAAAGTTTGGTTGCATTTGCAGAAAGAATGCCTTATCGCACCCCATCGGAAACGTAAACCACTGTGATATGGTCCTTACACCATTACCGAGGCTGTGGGAGACAATGCTTTTGAGCTCAACATTCCCCCATTCCTTGGCCTGCACCCAGTGTTCAATATGGACCACCTTCGACCATAGTTCCCATTATTATTGGACACATCAGACATTGCAGAACAACTCATACCCATAGAGTTAAACCCACACTGCATGGAATAAGCCACAACTGATCGGATTATGGACACATAGGTCAATAACACATGGAAAAACCTATAGTATTCGAAGAGACCTTTCCAACAAGGTATCATACGTGCCAAATCGAGATAATATGACCAAGTTATGACCTCGATAAATTGGCTACCCAACTAACCTCAACGAGGTCCACAAACTCTTGGTGTTATATCTCCTGGGGTTAGGGTTTTGGTTGTTTATGGTTTCCTCATGTTTTTCAATAATAAATAGGCCCTCAAGCCTCATTGTAACACAGTTCAAAGGCATGTAGCTACCATATCTCTTCTAAGAGATAAGCTACCATCGCCCGAGCTAGCCTTATTTCCATTCTGTTTGTAAGAATATTTCAATATTTGATATTAATGAAATGAAGTATTATTTATATTGCAACTCCGTATTTATGGTTATATCTGTAATTTGTTGCATTCCTATTTAATTTCGGATCAGAACCTCCACAAAAAAACAAGTTTTAGGAAACAACAGGGTATGTGGGCATTAGGAAATAATCATTAATCTTTGTGGTTTTTTAGGTTTATAGAGTGTAGGAGAGTTGATAGGACTGAGTAGAAAAGGGTGGGAAACTAGTTATTAGGTTTTTAAGGATTTTTATTATGTTATCCTAAAAAGTGGGTGTCATTTGTGGGTACTTATGTATGTCCCTTGAGCGCACAGGGTACCTCTGCATGTACCCCATGCAAGAGATATGAATTTTGGATAGTTTTGGTGTACCCTGAACTTTGAAGTACCCTAAATACTAGGTATGTATGGGCTTCCTATGGAATCCTCAGTAAGGAGTTGTGTTTTGGAATGTGCTACCTTGTGTTACACTAGTTGATTCCTTAAATATGTTAAAATACTATTTGCAGTTTTAATGATGATATTCCCAATTTTAATTGATGACTTTATTTTTCCATTGGCAAACAAAAAAGGACAATACCTATTAGGCATCACTTAGGTCTTGGGAATGAGGGTATTAACTTTCAAGTCCAATGAACTTAACGCTAAATCTTTTGACATTTTTCTTCAGCGATCCATATATCAGCCATTTTCATCTATGGGATACCGAATGATGTTTGCATTCATGAAGGAACATTAAGCTATGTATGAGGTATTTAACAAATTTATCACTATATCTATGTGATACTTGTCTCAACACATAAATATTGTAGTCATATGTAATATAGTTTCCTCACAATGAGAATTTAGACCGTATGGGATGAAGACATTAGGTCCTCCAAATGCCAAACATTTTTATATGACATTTGATGCAAATATCTGTTGGGTCATTTTTATTGTCTTCCCTACTAAACATGGACTATCCTCATAGTCTCTTTCATATGCAACCCTAATATAAGACAAGGTTTAATCTTCTTTGTCTAGGAATGGAATCAATCTTTGTTTAGATACCATCATCATCAACACAAGATGAAATATTTTGTTTGTCTAGGAGTGGTCACCGCCTCTTCTTAGATGCCATTTTCATTTACCCTCTTTGGTTAGGATTTTTCACTATTTCTCCCAGTAGCCAATGCCGATGTCATTACCCCTCTCATGATGCTTGATACCTTAGGTAAGTGTGCATGATATTCTCCAAGTTGTTTATTGGCCCCTTTCTTTATTGGTGTAAGAATAAAATGCACACACATTAATTCCTAATGTCATCACCAGTTCCCTCTAAATAGTCCATCAAGTGGTATCATTTCCCTTTTGGTCGAATTTTTTTGTTGAGAAACGCATTCTATATCCCAATGTGGTGACATTTGTCACATGTTTCATGCATATCAAGTAAAATCAAATAAATGTTGGCCTCCAATCTATAGTGTCAAAGTGAATATGAAAAAATTAATAAAAAAAAAAAAATCCTAAAAGAAAAGCAACATGCATTTATCTTAACCATGCATCTATCAATTGCAAAAAGGGGTTTGATTAATTTTTTTTAGGTGGAAGTCTCAAATTTGTTTACTCTCAAAAAGATTCACACCTTGATGGATTTGATCCTTCACAGTGCTGGATAATTCTAGGGTTAATATGGACATATTATAGTGTAGAAAAGCCAAATCACTTATCAAAACAAAATAGTGTGTGTAATACTCAAGGTTGATTTAATAAACTACGTGACATCCTCAACACGCCTAGCCTCATCCAATGTGTTAAAATTAAAAACACTGCATAAAACGTTCTCATAGAGTTAAAATTCAAACGAAGACCATCTATCCAATGACATTCTTCACTTGTGCAGGCCTTTTTGCAAGGGTGAGAGAAACTTTTCTCATATCTCTTAAAAATTCTTCATGTTGAGTTAAACCTGTTGAGAAAGAAGACCATCATCTTCGACAATTTTCATTTTCAATTTGCTCAATTGTATCAATCTGAGCAACAAGGTGATTAAGAAGTCCTCCAATATTTATCTGCCACTTTCACCACCATATAATTGATACATGATAAGGAGAAAATTGATGATTTTGAATTATCTCTATGGAGTCAGTCCCTTACTCTAGAAATAAGCAGAAAGAGACAAAAACCTTCAGATACATTGCAGCAACATGAAGACCAGCTTTTGCCTCTGACAAGGACACTCTTCCTTAACTTGATTTACAAAACCCTTTATTCCTTCACTTTCCATAGCACAAATTATGGCATGTTTTTCTGCTTCCCATAAGGCTTTTGCAAAATATGTGTGAATTTTCTAGCCAACAAATCATACATTGACTTTTGTAGATCAAACTGTAGGAATTCCTTGTAGATTCAAATTGCTAATTGTAATTTACTAAAACACCAAACTTGAATCTACTCTACTCATCAGTAGAAACAATTAATCGATTGATAAATCATGAAGCATACAAAAGAAAGAATTCAATAAACACATTACACAATGATTTCTTGGGGAAAACCACAACTAGAAACCCCTGCTATCTGAATATTGCATCAGTCAGAAAATATGAGAAGATTACAATGCTTTTCTCAAGCCCGAGCAACCTCTGCACTATCTCTATCTGTCTCACATCTTCCTAGACAAGCCTTGGCCAATACTCAACCAATTTTCTACTTTCCCAAGTACCTATTTCCTTTGGAATTATCAACTATTAGTTAGAGAAATTCCTCAATTGGAATTGTGCAATCCAACATAGGCCTTCCTATGACTGCATGCACCACTTGTACAATTTGGATGATTATACAATTGATATAACACTTCCCTTGAACTCCAATATCACAGGGTAACCCTCATATCACACATGCATGAGTTATTTATGGTTGAATTATCAGTTAATTGGTTGAACACATGAAGCAACACCCCATTGTTTGGCCTCCTACTAGTTCCTCCATCAGTTGAAACTAATTTAACTTACTTTAACTCAGTTAAGCAGAATTAATTAATTACAACTCAAAATAAACTCAACCAGGGCTCCTATAAAGTAGGAGCCACTCTACATGACTCAAGTTAGACCCTCAACTCGAATTGATTGAACCAACTAATTCAAATTAGCTTAGTTAACTCATATAAGTTGTCTTGTGAAGTGGAATTATAATTTTTTATCTTAATTTAATTCAAGGGAAAATTAAATCAGGATTTTATTGTTGCATTTTCAACACAAATCAATACATTATAGGTTTTTCATGAACTTCAACAAATTGTTTAGAAATTCTGGATATACGATAAATACATATTAAGATAATGAAAATTTTGATGATAAAGATCCTCCTGTTCTCTGATAATGATTAAAGGATTCTACTAGATTGTCATGTGATCCTTATTGCAAAGCTTGAAAATAATTATCTATGCATTATATGTGCACCACTAGTCATCTAACAAGGCACTATTAGGATCGTTGTGAAAAATTGGCACTGGAAAAACTTGGCGAGGTTTTGGAATACAACTTCTCAGCAACATTGGTGAAAAAAATAGCAAAATTCAGCAATCTACGAAAACAAAAATACAAAATAATTCATTTTTTTTTCATTTTTTGTAACATATAAACCAACACTCTCAAATAAACTTACTAGCACATGGACATGGAAAAAGAATCCATACATGTGATGTAGGGGATGCCAAATAGAAAATGATACATCAAAGTTGATACTCGATCTTGAACCTTGATAACATTCCAATCAAGGAATCAAAAGTGGATAACCAAAAATAAATAAGATTTAATATATAAATCTATATAATCATCATGAATCATCTACAATTGAAAATCTAGTAGCTAGCTATGTAGCATCAAATATCTCTCTCCCTGTTTCGAGAAAAGGTCATGGTTTCACTGTTTTCTACTAGAAGTTCCTATATCATTTGTGTGATGTCGGCTAGTTTGTGTGGCTTTATCAATCTATTTAGAAATTGGTGTCGTGTTGCCACATCAACCTTTTTTTATGTCAAAGTCATTCTTTTCCACCTACTCTTATTTTTCCTCCACTTCCAACTATACTTGTCATTATTTCTCCTCTTCTAACCATGTATTTATCTTCACCATAATAGGCACCTTGTACTTCACCCTTCATTTCTACATGTTAATATTGTCCAAAGAAATGGCGTATGTATAAGGTATATTTACTAGTTGTCTAACCCACGGTCAAAGATTGTAGTGGCCATATATCAAATCATTAAGATGTGGGAAATCCAATCTATAAGACGACCATAATAACTTTGGTGAGTTTTGAGGGTCATAAGTATGTTAGAGGGTCATAAATTGTAATTATTATAATTTCTTAGTTGAGGTTATAATGTGTTGTGCTTCTTCATGTGTATTTTTTCCAACACACTCCAATTATGTTTGCATCTTGAAGTGCTTTAACTTTGGTTGAGTACTAGAATATTTTTTTTTTATAAATTTGGTGTTTTTTCGTTGTAATTTAGCCACAAAACATCTACATAAAATAATAAAGAAAATTAAACTACATTTCATTATAGTGGAAAATAGGAAATAAAGAAACATAATTCAAATTTCAAATAGAGCACATTATTAAAATTTTAAATTATAGTGCCTTATGCAACACAAAAATACTTCTTTCTTTGATAACATTGATAAATCCAAATAGTCTGCGAACATCTCTATACATTCATTTAATTCACTGCAGATGTGACCCTTATTTTTCTAACCATAATGATTTATTCAACAAGTGGTTGGCCTATGGGGATGATAATTTGACACCTTGTTAAGAGTACCTTGTAGAGTTGACTAATTTGTTAGTGTATGGGGATGATAATTTGACACCTTGTTAAGAGTACCTTGTAGAGTTGACTAATTTGTTAGTGTATTGGACCATGGTTATTGATAATGTTGTTTTGTTTTGAATAGTTCACTTACTTTTTTCATATTAGATTTATGTTTTATGCTTAGTATCATGGAATGCTAAGTGGTGTGCATGATATCTTTGATAAATATCCATATTCTATCACAATCCTTGTTTTGTATTGGAGACTAGGTTTATCTCCTTATCAATGTTAAGGTATTATTTCCTAGGTTTATTCTTGTTGTTTGGGAAAGTAGCCTTGGCATGTTTGCCAAATGTGCACCTTATGCATGTATCCTATTGTACACTGTTGAAACCTAGAAGACACGGGACAAGGGGCCTTAGAATAGGAAATGATTTATGATCATGTGGTGCACTATCCTCTTCTGCCACACCTCACACAAGTTTTCATTGTTATGAACTAGGTTTTGAAAGGGGAAACTTTTATAGATTGACTTTTGTTACTCCTATCACTTGAGGTTCTTCTGGGTTAGACTCCATGAGCCTAATGAGGACCTATTGTTTCACTACTATATAACCCTTATACTCCATTATTGAACATTGAAAGTAGGCTATTATTGAGAATTAGAAAAAAGAAAACGTAATTAAAGTATGGAGAGTAACATGAATAGAGTTGGAAGGGAATAGTACCAACCCATGCTACCTGGTACTTGGCATCATCAACAAGATCAACCTAAACCCTTGATTTGTTCTCTTTTAGAGTAGAAAAAAATCACTAGGATAGTTTCATATACCAAGATGCCCCATTATTATTGTTGAGTGTTTAGTTGAACATTTTTCAAAGGCATATTGTGAATTGGCAATTATTGGGGCTGGTATATATGTATACATACAAAAAGGAAACTTAGAAACTTTCCTACATTTAACTGATGATACATAATGTAAATTCTTAAATTTATTATACATCAAACATGGATGTGATATCCCAATTCCAAGGAGGAATCAATTAAATCATCCTAGTTGTAATGAGGAATCCAAGGTCCCATAGAAAGAGGCTTTGTTTGGTAGATCCCAACCAGGGTGTGGAACATCTTTTAATTGGTTTATTCATGGTTATGTGAGGAATCAAATGATCCTTTACTGTATCCATAATCACCTCCTTGGCCTTCAGTTCCTTCTTTTAAGTTGCGAACTATTGTGGATCTTTAGGCCTAACGTCTTTGACAATGTCTAAGATAGTAAATTTGAGGCACCTTCCAATATGTTCTAAAATATTAGGTTAGTTGATGCCATTCTTAAGATATTTTCCACAAACTTCTAGATCCTATAAATAGGTAAGAACAACCTTTGAAACTCTTAAAAAAATCAATTAGAGAAATCTTTGATACCTTGGGGATTTCCCTATTCCTATGTGATCACTATCCTAATATTCTGTTAATCAAATAACTCTTGCAACAATCACCCAGTCATTGAAAATAGTAAATAGAATAAGCATAAAATAATTCTGACATATGCACATAATTTTCTTTATCAAATTTGCTTCACTCAACTAAATATTGCTAACAAGGAAATCTACACAACTACTAAATCTTGGTAGTTTTAGGGTAAACAAATCTACCCCAACTTGAGTTGTATGGCCTGCTAAATAGCTACAACATGTAGGGAACTGAGAAAACAACAATTTCTATTATATACCTTGTTGTATGGTTGTATGACTTGTGATTCAATACAGTATGACGTTCTACAAATTTGTATGATTGTGTGCATTTTTTGTATAGCCTTTATGGTATGGTAATGCTTCTCCTAGTTAATGTGATTTACTCTATCATTCTCTTTTATTTGTTGTCCCTATCTAATAATAATTTTGTTTGAACCCTATCTTAATTTGTATTTTTACTTTTTGTTGAAACCATGATGTACCAAAACCTAAATCTCTTGGTGATATTTCTTATTGAGATTAATATTATAGTGTAATTCATTAATGACTAGATATTCTTAACACTCAACATCTAAATATAAGACTTCCGAAAAATTCACCCTGAACATACGTGTAAGTTCTTGTCCAAGCTATATTTCTCAACATAGATAGATCCATTAGAAATTTCCCTTGTCCAATGCCTCACCCCTTAGGGTTGCTTGAGAAATAGGGTTTCTATCAAGAATCTCTTTCCCACAACCTTGAATGTTAGGGGAGTTAGGCTTCCATTTTCTTGTACTTGCGCTTTGATCATATGGTTAGGTCCTATAAGTAGTGTTGATTCATAAGAGGATATCATTTTATATGAATTGGCCCATTTATAAGTATTGCTAACTCTATTGAGGAGCTTGTATTGTTGCCTCCTCACACATCCTTGGTAGCCAACATTAGCTTTAGATCTAGATCGAATTCTATTGTAAGTTATAAGTCTAAAAAACCAGTGCTAGTGCTACCCTCCACAGAACTTGAAATTCTCTCTTTTATCTTGCATTTATACTTTCTAGGACTTGCACCTTATTTTATATGTTCTCTTAGCTAGATATTTGGGTTTTTAGGTAGAAACTTAGTTATTCAATTCTTTATCTTTATTTACTTTGAGTATTTTTCTAGGAATTGATTTAATGCTACCACATTGTATTTACACTGGATGTGTAGTATCCCCGAGGGAAAAAATTCTCTTAGGGTTGACAAGAGCACATGACAATATTTGTATTCTAACTAGTATCACATCGTTATTTCAATTTTTTCAAATAGAGACAATATTGAATACAATAAACAGTGTAACCAAAATTAAATTCCACCAACCTTTCATATGCATGAAACCAATACAATAGTACATAATGGGTTATAAAACCATAGTCCTTCCAAATTGTACACTACAGTTTCAGATACACAACAACTGCTAATGCATCAACAAACCTTATTATCCTAATACTTTTAGCCTGACCTTAAGCCTCGGGAATAAGCCAGATTTCATTGCCTCTTTGCTACCACAGTCCAATGGCTGCCACAAACCTTCCTTGTGGCATAGATCAAGCCCTAGCAAAAATATTTCCTAACAAAAGGTGATTTGTTGCTCCAACTATCCTTGAATTAGCCTATGCTTCCCCAAATAGTCTTTCACTGCTCCAAACCAGATCTCAAGAGGGTTTGTTGCCAAAATTTCCATATCAGATAGACCCAATGACCTCAATAGAACTTCAATAATGATGAAATGATGTTATGTATCAACTGTTGTCATAAAGAACCATTATGTGGTAGTCTACAACGATCAACCTCAGTAAGGTTTAAGAAATTCCTCATTGTCACAAAGGGTTCCTTTGGATATTTTCTGTCCAAATTCTAACTTCATGTACTAGCATTTGAAAACAGGTTCCTACCTCATATTTGGCCACAAGGTTATTTTACTGCCCCAAATATTTACCCTTTAAACAATTTTTCTTTCCATAGAAGGACTTTTCAAGGCGGGAAGCATGCCTCAAATAGGGTTTCATGATTGTTTGATGCCCATACCTCACTTGTAAACCCTCATTGTCTTTGGAAATGCCTTGAATAGGCCTATCTTGTCACAAATTAGCCCTTCGAAGCCCCAACAAGGTCACATAATTTGTTGCAATCTATATCCTTTATAATTTGTGCCTTCACATCTTCTACTGTACTAAGTTGTCATTTTTTACTTAAGGTCACTAATTTTGCAACCTATGAAGTTCAAACTTAACAAACTGACATTTCTCCATGTTCAAAATAATTTGTGCTTTCCAATTAACTATTCCTCTAAACATGGTAACTACCTCTTTGACTTATTCAAACGATGTTGCAATTTTTTCACGTGGCACAATTACTCCCTCTGTTTGAGAAACATTGGGTTGAGTAGTAACTAGCTCAATGTTATTCTACTTTGCCACTCTTTGTTTCATTCAGGGATGTGAATGGCTTGGCACTTCCAATCTGACAATTTTTCACCTCAGTAATGCTCTCTTCAATTTTAAGTTATCTAGTGGCACCTATAACTATAATATTGTATGTGACAGTTTTTATCACTCAGAATTTCCTTTGAAGTTATTGGAAGAAGGCATAAAATAAGGTAACCACAAACCAATTGTTGGGCCATGAATACGACCACTTTGTAACACTTATTTTATCCATTTTTACTCTTCTCTATTATATCACTTATCATAATTTATCATATAATTCTATTTTACAATGATTTATTCTCTTATGAATGAATATTATTTATTCTCCTTTATTTCTAATAAATTGATGATTATGAATGATTTTATCAATGATAAGTTTCAATAAATTATTTGTAACATTATTTACCATTTTTAGCCTCCAAGGTAATTTCCAAATTGAAGATTTGATTTTTAAAAGCGCCAACTCAGAAATTCACTGGAATAAGGAGTGACAGTTTTGCGGTTGAGATTCTGAGCAAATGGAGAAGAATTTGGAAAATCTGGAACATGGGTTTTGTCTAGAATGGGCCCAATTAACTTTATTTAAGAACAGTTTGCCAAAATTCGACTTGTACTGAGAGAAACACAGGGTTCTTTGAGCACGATTTTCTCAAATTTGTTGTTGTGGCTGTTTTCCAAATCTTAGCTGCAAAGCCAAATTCGCCCTGCTCTTGTTGAGAGATGGATGGAAATATATTTTCTTGTTGATCAATTGGTTGGAAACAATCCAATTTTGTAATAGAATCATGTTGTAATTATCTCTATTGTAACTTCTCTTTGATCTCTCTATTTAAATGAAAACAGAGATCAGAGATGGGGATGACTTTGGAAGGGATTCGAATGATGGAATTGAGGATGAATTAGAGATTCAAAATTGAGGATGGCAGAGAGAATGGATAATGGTTGAGAGATGGAGATATTTCTTGTTGTAATCCACTGTAACTCTGCTTTGATATTTTAATATAAATCTGGTTGTCATTCCATCTTTGATCCTGAAGTAACCCAGCAGAATCCGCTAGCGGCTAATGGCCCAACCTCTGGTGGATTGTGCTGTTGCTCTATATTATCTCTTTGGTTTATCCGTGGTTTTTCTTATCAGCTTGAATCGGTAATTTGGTGTGTTTCGTTATCTTATATTGCAGCTCTGTTATATTTCATATTTCGTTCTCTGCAACAAGAAATTCGTAATGTGCATTATAACGTATTGCTATTCCTTTAAAGTCGTTAATGTAACATTGTTGTTCTCTACATAATGCTATTGTTGTTTAATTGCAGAGTAATCAAGTTGTAACCTTCTTAAGCTGGTATTACCGTATTTGTCTATGGTTTATACTTCATACGATTTCTATTCAATTGACATTGTGGTTCCATTATGAATTGTAATCGTTACCCTTTCTAACCAGGATTAATACTTGCGGTACCAGACTCAGATTACTATTAATGTGTGCCTGTGTTAAGTTATTATGCATTTGTATTTGGCTTTCTAGCATTGTTTCATATTCTATCATTAATCAATGTTGTTCTATTTCCGGGTGCTATCCGATTTATTCTTAGAGTAAAGATTGCTATTAATGTGGCTTTGTTGTTGTTCATTTCCATTAATTAGAGTTTGTTGTTCAAATTCCTTTAATTACAGTTTGCTGCCCATTTACTTTGTTGTTCATTTCTGTTGATTAATTGCAATAGTTTGCTTTTAAAGAGTTTTCCTAGTTTACTTTCAATAGTAGCTTTAGTTCAATTTCAATTTCCTTTTAATTGCTTTAAAGCAGGACTGTCAACTATAGAGAACACTGGGTTGCTTCCTCGTTCCCAGATTGATTATCTTGTTCCGGTTTGATTTCAATTGCATCAATATCAAGAGGAATGAGTTATTGATACTGTATCCTCGATTGATGGTTGTTTGAGTGAATGATTTAGTTTAGAACATTTCAGTTTCTTGTTGTTCCATTTCTTAGTTATTGTTCCATTTCTTATCTGTCGTTCCATTTTCTGTTATTTGCATTATTGATTGCTTTGGTGTACAGAACGATCTGAAACTGTAGTGGGAATTAGCATTTGCTGTCTAGTCCCCAGATTGATGATCTGTTCCTTGATTACTTTTGGTTACATTAGTTTCTAAAGGATGAGTTATTGTTACTGGAACCTTGACTGATACATTGCTTATTTTTTCGAATGAATGATTTAGGCTTCAAGGTATTTTGTTGTAGTTATATTTATTTCCAAGAATTCAGTTACTTTTTAAGCACTATACTGCAAAACATTACTCTTGAGTAAATAGCCGCCTCAAACTGAGTACACTCTTGAAATAAAAAGTCATCCCTGGGTTGACAATTAATGTGAGGTAATTAGGAGTTAGAAAGACACCTTTTTATCGCTCCACATTTTGGCACCGTTGTCGGGGAGAGTGTAGCCATTTTTAAAGAGTAGTGTGCACCTAATGAGTGCCTGTTAGGAAAGAATTGGGTATTAAAAACGGAAGGTAAGAACCTGCGTACAGAGCATGTAAAAGCCCTGCTCCCCCACCCACTTTCCAACAGAATTGTTAAAGAACCTAGGGTAGAAACAGATGTTTGAATTTCTGTGTGAATGAAAAAAGATAGAAATTTTTAAAAATGAATCACATGATCTCACGCAAGTGGTGATGTAAGCACCACCCATTTCACTAACTAATTGACAGAAATATTCGAAGAAGGAGCCTCAAATAAACACATGAAGAACATCTTCTATTTTGGTAAGAAATGGCTCACATTTTTACTTTTGAATTTCCTATCAAAGATCTAGGAGGAGTGACACAAATGCACATAATTCCCCCATCTATACCAAATTTTCATAGTTTAGCAAATGAAGTTCCAGATACATTCTTATTTGAGTTTGAAATACTTTTTAGAGGATATGATTATTGTAATAATGATCAAAGATTGAAAGTGTTTCCTCTTACTCTAAAAGGAGCATCTCTTCGATGGTTCATGAGCCTAGGTGGGAATTGCATCCAATAATGGGAGGACATGAAGAACATATTCTTGAAGAAATACCAAGACTATTGCAAATCCAATGAAGATATTTCTGGTATGATATAAGGGGAAGATGAAAGTTTGGAGGACTATGTAGATCGATTTCAATATAACCTTCAAAAATCAAAGCATAAGCATTTGCAAAAAGAGGTCTTAAAAACACTCATTCTTAAAGGAATCAAAGATGAATTTTTAAAACCCTTAAATCTGACAGGAAAAAGTGATGTTTTTCAGTTATCATATGATGATATTTGTGAGTTGTGCATAATGTATTCAAGAGGAATCTCCAAGGCTGGTAAGAATTTTAGAGATGTTTGTTCTTTCTTTTCGAAATCTGCTACAAGAATAGGAGACGTAAGAGCTGAAATCAATGCTTTATTTGAAAATTTTAAAGTTGATTTTGTTAGCTCTCCAAATGAAAAATTGGTTGTTTTGCAAGTTCATAAAAATCAAGAATTTGATGAAGTGTTTTTCACTCATGACCAAAAGGAGCATCCCATAGATACTCACTCTTCCTTATCTAGGATGGAAGTAGCATATCAAAGAGATGGGGAAGTTGCAACAAGGTCAATAGGTATGGTTCAAAACACTTCCTCTTCATTCTCTTACTTGCATAATCCATTATGGAATACTAATGTGTTAGGGAAGCCATGTCAATTTCAATATAACCACCACCAATCTTGTCTACAAGTTGGAAATGGTTCACCTTATGATTGCATGACTACTCTCCCTCATCTTGTAACACAAACAAATTATCCATATTCTTCACCAGCTCTTCCAAAACACCTTGCTTGTCCATCAAAACCATTCACACAACCCAATCAACCACATCATCACAATGCTCCATTCCTTACACATTTTCCTACTCAACTAATTCCACACCCTCGCCACAATAAACCACTACAACATGCTTACAATGTTGAACTGCCAAATTTACCCACCCTTCCCACCCATTCTATCTCACATGCGCCATTAGAGAAAACTTACAATGAGATTAAGAATGTTTCAAACACAAAAATTGTAGAAGCTATGGAAGAAAATGAGGTTTCTTTTAGTTTGCATCAACAAGCCATTTTAAAAGCTCAAGAACTTCATGATATGATGGCTATAGGAAATCATCAAAGTAAAGGATATATTGAAGATTGGTTTCACTCCATCACTTGTTTGCAGCATCACTCCATACTTCAACAATTTTTGACACCATTTTTTCAAGGGAAGTTGGCTTCTCATACCCTAATATTCATTAACATGCATTTTTCAAATTTGGGTATGTGCATACTAGAGCCCTTATTTCTAAAATGGTTCCATTGGAAATACTACTATACATAAACATATTCAATTCTCAAAGAAGAGTAGGATAGTGGAGAAAATAAAATAAATAAACAAATAAAACAAACACATCTTTTTTATTTTTATTTTTGTAAACTTAGTTGTTTTTTATTGTAACATGCTATGGAAATCAACATCGGTGATAATTTTTTTAAACTCACTTGTGTATGTAGATGAATTACAATGGAAATAATAATTCTACAAACACTTATATTCATTTTTATCACCAATTTGAAAAAATGTTTGAATATCACATTTTTTTGGGGTTGCGGGCTTGATGAAATTTCTGAAAAACAGTCGGGACAGTCATGTTTTGAGGGACCAAAATGCAATATTTTTAAAACCTATTTCTACCCTAAGTATCCCTTGATGACTAATTTCTAACCCAATTTGAATCACTCAATTTGGATTTGAAACGAAAAATTTAGAAACAAAACATTGACGGGGTGTCTAGTGGGCAGCTCAGGAACAGAGTTGGGATAGTCAGTTTTTGGAGGCCTAAATATTTGAATTTTTAAAACCTGTTACTATGGTATATTCCCCTATGAATATAGTTTACAAATCAATTCGAATCACTCATTTTCGATATTGTATGGGGAAGTTATGATCAAAATATTGGTTGTCTATCGTAAATCAACACTCTTAAAACTTTGTCTTTCTAGTTGTTCTTTAAAGTATTTGACCTATCAATTCCTCTTGTCTTCAAAACCTGTTTCTATTGGAGATAAATAAATGAATCTAATTTCATTTCCAATTAGAATAATTCGAATCCGACATCAAACGAAGAATCTATGCTTAAAACATTCACTGTTGTTCTAAGTGGGGTAATCGAAAATGACTCTGTTATGCAGGTTGTTCTAACTAAAATTGACATATTATATCATTGAATTTTTAAAACCTGTTTCTATTGAAGATACACCTTTGAATTAGCTCCCATCTAACTTTGGAATCACTCAATTTTGATAAAAAAAACAAAGAAATTGTGATTAAAACACTGCTGGTTAGTATGGTCGACCACTGCTCTCCTGCAGGTGACAAATAAATTTTACTTTGTTATTTTCTCCATGAATTTCTTCTACAGAGTAACTACTTGTTACTTTTTTGCATAATTCTTGGATTAGGGGAGCCACGCACTTCTCTTTCTCCATGATTTAATGTTTTATTGCAGGTACATACTCGTTTTTTACAGGTACTAGGAGAAAAAGAAGGTCAATTTATGGACAAGTGATTCTTGAAAGAAATTTTAATGAAACAAAGGGATTTCATCTAACTCATTACCCAACGGATTCGTAATAGAAGAAATGAAGAATTGATTTCCATGTGAAGATTCATGTCATGTCTTTGCTGCCAAAACATTTTTCAAAGAGATCATTTTTTTGACATAACATCATAGCTGTTGTAACTTAATTTATTTATTTACATACTGTTTTTTGTTGTTTCTTTTCTAATTTCTCTTATATTTTGTGTTTCAGGTGTTGCTTCATTCAAAGTGTAACTCATCCTCAGCATCAATGCCGTGAACAGCTAATTTGCTTTTTTTTGCATGCTTACATTTTATGATTGTCCATTTTGTTGATCCTTTTTCACATTTCGCTGTTCCTTTTACACATTTTGCTGTTCCTTTTCGAATGGAATAGCACTTCTGCATTTTCACATTTTATTGTTCCTTTTCGAAAAGGAATAGCTGCTATTCCTTTTCGAATGGAACAGCACTTCTGCACTTTCACATTATGCTGTTCCTTTTCGAATGAAACAACACTTCTGCATTTTCACATTTTGTTGTTCCTTTTCGAAATGGAACAGTTGTTGTTCCTTTTCAAATGGAATAGCACTTCTGCATTTTCACATTTTGCTGTTCCTTTTCGAAATGGAACAGCTGTTGTTCCTTTTTAATGGAACAACACTTCTGCACTTTCACGTTTTGCTATTCCTTTTCGAAATGGAACAACACTTCTGCACTTTCACGTTTTTTTGTTCCTTTCCGAATGGAACAACACTTCTGCACTTTCACGTTTTGTTATTCCTTTCCGAATGGAACAGCACTTCTGAACTTTCACGTTTTGCTGTTCCTTTTCGAAATGGAACAGCACTTCTGCACTTTCACGTTTTGTTGTTCCGTTCTGAATGGAATAGCACTTCTGCACTTTCACGTTTTGTTGTTCCTTTTCGAAATGGAACAGCACTTCTGCACTTTCACGTTTTGATGTTCCTTTCCGAATGGAACAACACTTTTGCACTTTCACATTTTGTTGTTCCTTTCCGAATGGAACAGCACTTCTGCACTCACGTTTTGCTGTTCCTTTTCGAAATGGAACAACACTTCTGCACTTTCATGTTTTGTTGTTCCTTTCTGAATGGAACAACACTTCTGCACTTTCATGTTTTGTTGTTCCTTTCCGAATGGAACAACACTTCTGCACTTTCATGTTTTTCTGTTCTTTTTCGAAATGGAACAATACTTCTGCACTTTCACGTTTTGTTGTTCCTTTCTGAATGAAACAACACTTCTGCACTTTCACGTTTTGCTGTTCCTTTTCGAAATGGAACAACACTTTTGCACTTTCACGTTTTGTTGTTCCTTTCCGAATGGAACAACACTTCTGCACTTTCACGTCTTGTTGTTCCTTTCTGAATGGAACAACATTTCTGCACTATCACGTTTTGTTGTTCCTTTTCGAATGGAACAGCACTTATCCACTTTCACGTTTTGCTGTTCCTTTTCGAAATGGAACAGTGGTTGTTCCTTTTTGAAATGGAACAACATTTCTGCACTTTCACATTTTTGCTGTTCCTTTTCAAAAGAACATCATTTTCGTATTTCTTGTTGTTTCTCTTAAGGAACAACACTTTTTCACATGCATTTTTTTGTTGTTCCCTACAGGGCACAACACCTTTTTGTGTGTATTTTTGCTTTTTTTTGTATGCATTTTCTTTATTGTTCCCTACACAGAACACCACTTTCTTTTTTAGTGTTTTTGTTGTTCCTTCAAAGAAGCAACACTTTGGGATTATTTTCGACAGCAATCCTTCCTTCCTCTTGTGGGATTATTCCCAGTTCATCTCAACCACATTTTCCTGATTCTCTTTCATGGCATGAAGTACACTATTTTATGAGGACAAGAATTATGGATTCTTTTGAAGCAAGTTATTATCATTCACGTTATGATCTTTAACAGGACAGCTCCTTGATGATAAATTCTTTTCAAAAAGGACACAATTATTTATATACTACTTTACTGCAATGTTTTTTGTTGAACATGATATTGATTGATCATCTTAATACCATGATGGGTCCACCTTTCCTGATTATAATCTTCTATGTCTATAATAAATGAGATTATGGGTATATTTTTTTCTATTGACATGTTCAACTTCTTCCACCATCCCTGCTCTTAAGGAGTACTGAGCCTCCCTCTTTTTATCATAAAAATGTGTAATAACAACAAAATTTTGTTCGTAGATGGAGGATAGGGGGTCTCATTACGAGCCAACCTACCATGTTCATAAGGCTGTAACAAAGTGACATTCCCATTATTGCCACCACACCAGGGTTATGATCCATTGGATAGCCAAATTATCCTTGGAACATGAGGTCTCATCACGAGCCAGCCTGATCACTTTTGCTACATCCCAGTGAATGGCAGTGTGGTTATCTAGTTACCACGCCAGCACACTGATCTCTTATGTAGAACATGACTGAAACTCTATAGTTATAAATTGAGGATTCTGGCTCATATGGGTTAAAAAGTAACCGTGCCGAGGCTATGGACGCCTGCTGGCAGCAGCGGCTCTGCTTATGGTATTGAAGTTATATCTTTTCGTCAATTATTATTATAATACCCTTTTCTTATTTTCTTTTTATCAGAGAAGTTATTTCCTTAACCTTTTTCCCTGTTTTGAACCTTTACGCATGAGAAATTGTTTTATGATCAATCACATCATTTTCAGCTAGAATACCGTCAGCAAAGCATCTTTTTAACATATTGTTGTCCTTTTTCGTTTTGCATAAACTATCATCAATCCAAAGCGTCCTATCTCCTATTCATAACTATCTTTACACACTTTGCTCTCAATATAACCATAACTTTCACCGTCCTATCACTGATAAGTGTACTCTACTTCATTTACTGATATATTGTTCATTCCATTGCCTTGCCGTCAGCACCACCCCTTTCATATGCTTTGTGGTCATGGGACCCCTTTTCCAATTGGAGGGGGGAATGTATGCATTATGGGATTGCATGTGATATGATTACTGCACTGTGCAATAACTTGTTGATTTGATAAGTTTTTCTGATTGAAATTTTTGCATGCATCTTATTTGTTGCTATTCATAGCTAACACTATGGATTCAAGAACATTGTATGCAAAATAGTGCTTTGTTTACAAGAGAATAACAAGTATGGGTAGAATTCTATTCACAGCATGACCACATGATTGCCACTAACAGAAGAGGCTCGAGCACTTCGTGAATGTGAACAATTCTTCAGACATTATGTGTTTACCTGGATTCCACCTTTTGCATCACCTTCAGCACCAACTTTGCCTACATCAACTTCAACAACTGTCAATACATATATGTCATTCCACATCTTTCTTTTGGAGGTAAAACTTGAGGTAAAATAGCATAATTTTCTAATTTATTACGAATTTAGGAGAATTTAATGAAAATCCATTTTGCGCATTATTTATCATCCTTCATTTCACATCTTTACCACTTCCTTCTTTTTCAGCAGCATATCATTTCCGAGTGTCGGGGAGTGTTCCTTCATTTCTTCCTTATGACCATGTCATTCATATCCTTTATCATCCATTTATATCCTTTATCATTCAAAAAATCATGAGAAATTAGTCAATTACGACTACCTCTCATGGAAATGGTCATACGTGAATGACTTACTTAACGCAGTTGAATCCCAAAAATGATATCTAATAATATGATTTTGTGTTTGCGTTGCAGAGGTAGTTGTGGCAAGAACTAGAATGGAGATGAGAAATGCATGGATGAAGAATCTTTTGTTGTTTATTTTAGTTTTGGTTTTATTTTGTGGAGTAAGGGGTAGAATTGGTGGTGGTTTCTACACGGAGCATGGTTTCTACACGGAGCATGACTCTCCAATGCCTCCTCCCGCCATGAGTTCTCTAAACCCAAGTCCCCATGAGGTTCCATCGGGTCCCAACCCCATAGACTCTCCAATGCCTCCTCTCGCCATGAGCTCTCTAAACCCAAGTCTAGATGAGGTTCCCTCGGGTCCCAACCCCATAGACTCTCTAATGCCTCCTCCCGCCACGAGCTCTCTAAACCCAAGTCTCCATGAGGTTTCATCGGGTCCCAACCCCATAGACTCTCCAATGCCTCCTCTTGCCACGAGCTCTCTAAACCCAAGTCTCCATGAGGTTCCATTGGGTCCCAACCCCATAGACTCTCCAATGTCTCCTCCCACCATGAGCTCTCTAAACCCAAGTCTCCATGAGGTTCCATGGGGTCCCAACACCATAGACTCTCCAAGGTTCCATGAGGTTTTACTATATCTAATAAGTTTTTATCCGTTTATGTTTATTTTACTATATCTAATAAGTTTTTATCTGTTTATGTTTTTCTAGGTTTGTAATGATTTTAAATCATTTTTAATTTTGTTTACAAAATGTAATTATAATATTTTTATTTATTTGTTGGGAAGAAAGTTGTAAATGGTTATTATTTTAAATATGACCAAAAAATGATAAAAACAAGTTTTGGAAAATTAAAATAAATTGTAAAATTGTAAAATTTCCTTAAATAAAATAAATAATACAATGTTATTAATTATTAATATTAATATAATACTATTAAAAAAATTAGAGAGAAAAAAATATTATTAGATTCAAAAATAAGGGATGATAAATCTAATTTATAGAGAAAAAAATATTATTAGATTAAAAAATGAGGGATGATAAATTTGATTTATAATGAATAATGGTAATACAATTTGAAAATCATAATTGATAACTCATGAAAGTTGAGCTAAATTTTGGAATATCCACAGTAGTGATTATGTTTTGCGGACGTTTCTAATCCCAAAGAGATCCATCCTGAAATTTAGCTCAACAAAAGCTAACCACAAAAATTTGAAATTCAAAACTCATGAATGGTTATTAAGTTAATTTCGTATAACTAATTAATACTTTTTTTCCGAGTTATATGTAATTATCTAGTGATATCATAATATGAATTAGATTATTTATTTTATATAAAAATTTGGATATAATATTTTACAAAATAAATAAGTAAACTTACTTAAAAGAATATAA
The DNA here is from genome assembly GCA_000404065.3 of Pinus taeda. NCBI lineage: Eukaryota > Viridiplantae > Streptophyta > Pinopsida > Pinales > Pinaceae > Pinus > Pinus taeda. The sequence goes on along the minus strand of APFE030224346.1, from coordinate 28,795 downwards.
TATAATATTTAATAAGATATGATATTTTCTTTTCTTCTTAAAGGTTCATTCTATAGGGCATATCTTAATGGATATTGATAATGATCACCATCCATTCTCAAATATAAATAAGTAGTACAATTATATTAAAGATATTAATGTGGTTAATATTGTTGAAGGCTTCATCTATATGGACTATTAATAGATATATAACAAAAGAAACTATTGCAACAAAAATATTATTATTAACTTTGATTTTACATGATCCTTAAGAATCTCAGGTCTTGATAAAAATACAAAAGCGTTGAAGAGTTTTTATCTTTTACGACCAAGATATAGGGCAGTTTTTCTAAATTTAGGTATGCTTTGAAATTTCATGGGAAATTGGTGAGCGATCGGATATCAATTTTTTTTTTAATTTATTAAAAATCAGTGCAACCTAATAAACTTTCTAACACACTACAACCATTGATAATCATGCAGAGGAAGCATATGCTCAACATATTTCCTTGTGAATCAATCCAAAGCATTAATTTAAAAAAAAAAAAAAATCAATAGATCTTCATCCACCTTAAGTTAAAATAAGAAGCCTTCAACTAATTATAGTAATAGTATTTAATTTAATTTTTAAAATTAACTAATTATAGTAATAGTATTTAATTTAATTTTTAAAATTATGATTTAATCCGACATTAAATTCGTTTTTAAGATTTATTTATTTGTTTTGAATCTATTTTCATGTTGTTTTAATTAGGACATGCACATTTTTTAAATCACTTAATTTTTTAATCAACTTTCTTTCTTTTCTCCAACCAAGTTTGTATTTTGAAGTGATTTATTTCACTCAGTTTGAACATATCTAAAATTAAAACTTGATTACATTTTCTTAAACAATTATTTGTTAAGTTTAGTTACAACTCATTGAATTTATATTTTAATTAATTATATCACAAAAAATATTTATTTATCGCATTATATTTTAAATTGAAATTCAATAAATTATATTAAGAAAATTTACATGTTTTAAGTGAATTTAGTTAATAATGGTTGTTTGGGAGAAATGTTGTCATCCTCTCTAATTGGATTCAATTATCTCATATGGCATATTCAACTAATAATGAATATTACTTGTAATGAATTTAAGCCATATGGTTTTTGTTCATATTAAAAATTCTATGCCAAATTATTTAAACTTTGAAAAATTGGTGTCTTTGTTCAAGTTTTAAAATTCTATGCCGTTCTTAAGATGTGAAGAAATGAAAATGTTTATAGACTTAAAATACTGTAGATGACTATTGTCTATGAAAATAATTTAAAAAGAATTCAAATATCAATAAATAAATTTTAGCAACGAAGTAAAATAATAATATAAAATAAATGAAATGTAAAAGAAACACAATTATAATAATTATCAACAAAATAATTATGTAAAATAAATTTGTTCGAAATAAACTAAGAAAATATTTTTTAATGATATATTAAAATGATAATAATTTATTTTTTTTAATATCTATTAACGATTATTCAATTTACCTCAAATATTTATTTACTAGTGATAAGTAATAACTTAGATATATATATATATATATATATATATATATATATATATATATAATATATATAATATATATATATATATATATATATAAGTCGTAAGGCATTTTCCTCTAAAAACAACTTTTCTCTCGTGTTATGTGTACATTCCTGTGTTTTTTATTTAATTCCACCGGTATTAAATTAGTTACAAATTTAGCTATAAACTATAAGACTCACGATGCAGGTTGTTGAAAATAGTAACAAGAAATGCTAAAAATAGAAGTGCTAAAAATATCATTGCTATAAATAGCATTTCAGGATACTTGCCAATTTTAGTTAGTCCCTAAACTAAAATTGAGAATTAAAATTCGAACTTGATCTTAGCAGTTGTTTGTAAAATAATTAATTAATTCATCTTGACTTAATTAGTTGTAGAAAATCAAACATGAAGTCTATGTGAACACATGCAACAATTTCACCTTTGATTGAGGAAGTTATCCCTTGGTTTAGGACATCAAGATGAGTTGTACTTTGAGTTGTAATTAGTTAGCTCAGTTAATTGAGTTAAGTCCAGTTAGATTAGTTCAAATAGTTTGTGAAACTGATTGTGAGTTCAGTTAGTTAATGCATGCATGCATGCATGTAACTACTGCACTTTAGATAACTAATTATTCTCTCATAAATAACTCATACATGTCAGTTCAGCCAGAGACCCAGTTGAGATCAAATGATGGGACAATGTACTATCAATTGTAGGAATATTCCATTCAGGATATCTCTTGCATGCAGAAGGAATTCATTCCTTGGAGATTGCACAGTTACTTCTAAGCTTGATGAGTTGTGTGAGAGGTCAATTCACACAGGTGGCAGCCAGAGGACCCAGGAGAAACTGCGCAAGGAAATAGGAGGATTGGAGGACTGAGGGAAGGCATATTTTTTGTCTATTCAATCTATGAGCAACATTGAGGGATTGTACTGAGAGCTGGATAGCTTGTGAGCTAAAGCTTTGTGTAATCCGGAGATATTTCCACTTGTATGATAATACAGAGATCGAGGTTTTAGCTGAGTCTTTCCCCAGAGTATTCTTCTGTGTTCATGTGTTCTATTTGATCTTGCTCAAAATCGATTAAGCTTCCGCATGTTTGTTTGTAGAAGTAGATCAAGTATTTTGCTTTAGTATATTGCATAATCTGGTGATCTATAGTGGGAAATTCTACATGGTATCAGAGCAAAGGTGATCACAGCGAAGAACAGTATACAAAGAAGTTCGAAGTTCGAAGTTTGAAGTTCTTTATTATAGAATTTGAATTCTTATCACATCTCAAATTTCACCAATGGCGTTCAACGGTTTAAGACTCGAGTATGCCCTTGATGGCAACTCGAATTATATAGCCTGGAAGGATCGTAAGGAAGTGGTATTGGAGGACAACAATTTGATGTACTTCATTGATCAAGAATTCCCCAAACCAGCAACAGCTAATGCCCAAGAATTGGCGGAATGGAAGAAATGTGTGGCTAGAGCGAGGAGAATCCTTCTGGAGGGAGTTTGAAACCACATAGTCTCGAGTCTCCATGGGAAGGAGACACCATTTTCAACGTTGAAAACATTGAAAGATCTATATTAGAATAACAACGATCAGAGGAAAATGGCGCTAAAAGACAAGCTTCGAAAAATCAAGTGTGAGCTTTCTAAATCCAACTCTCCATGAGGTTCCATTGGGTCCCAACCCCATAGGCTCTCCAATGCCTCCTCCTACCATGAGCTCTCTAAACCCAAATATCCAATTCTAATCCCATTAATTCTACAAAACCAATAAAATCTTTAAGCACAAACCTTCCAAAAGTACTCTTCAATCCCACTTCTATCGAGCATAAAGTTCCTTGCATTCTCAAGTCTATCTCATTCCACTATCCACTAAAAAAATGTGTCTTATGTCGAGCATGAAGTTCCTTCTAGTCCCAACTCTATCTCATTCTACTATCAACTAAAAGGTGTATCCACTACGTCTTTCTTCTCATGCATAAAAAGTACTATGTGACAATGTTTTTGTGTAATAACCACATGTTTTTGATCTACAAGGATCTAATGGCACATGTTTTTGATCTACAAGGATCTAATGGCATATGATTTCAGTCTAATAGCATTTTGACAAATAGCATTTCAATGTTTCTCTCTATCATTTACTACGCATTATGTTTCACTTTTAATTTACTACGCATTATGTTTCATTTTTAATTTACCTTTAAAAGGCTAATTATTAATTATTAATTATTAAAGAGACCGTTCACTAGTTTAATGAGATGTAATGTGGCTCTATTTGTTTGATTATTTTTCCACATATTTGTGTTTCACTAATTTATTCTACTTTAACAAACCGTAATTAAAGATTCTCGACTTGTTATAACATTCTGATTTTTCAAATATAATTTTTCTTAAAATAAAAATAACGTTTCTTGTTCTGAAATATTTAAGTATATCATCATGTTTATTTTACTATATCTAATAAGTTTTTATCCGTTTATGTTTATTTTACTATATCTAATAAGTTTTTATCCGTTTATGTTTTTCTGGGTTTGTACTGATTTTAAATCATTTTTAATTTTTTTACACAATGTAAGTATAATATTTTTATTTATTTGTTGGGAAGAAAGTTGTAAATGGTTATTATTTTAAATATGACTAAAAAATGATAAAAACAAGTTTTGGAAAATTAAAATAAATTGTAAAATTGTAAAATTTCCTTAAATAAAATAAATAATACAATATTATTAATTATTAATATTAATATAATACTATTAAAAAAATTAGAGAGAAAAAAATATTATTAGATTCAAAAATAAGGGATGATAAATCTGATTTATAGAGAAAACAATATTATTAGATTAAAAAATGAGGGATGATAAATTTGATTTATAATGAATAATGGTAATACAATTCGAAAATCATAATTGATAACTCATGAAAGTTGAGCTAAATTTTGGAATATCCACAGTAGTGATTATGCTGACGTTTCTAATCCCAAAGAGATCCATTCTAAAATTTAGCTCAACAAAAGCTAACCACAAAAATTTGGAATTCAAAACTCATGAATGGTTATTAACTTAATTTCATATGACTAATTAATACTTTTTTTCCGAGTTATATGTAATTATCTAGTGATATCATAATATGGATTAGATTATTTATTTTATATAAAAATTTGGATATAATATTTTACAAAATAAATAAGTAAACTTACTTAAAAGAATATAATATAATATTTAATAAGATATGATATTTTCTTTTCTTCTTAAAGGTTCATTCTATAGGGCATATCTTAATAGATATTGATAATGATCACCATCCATTCTCAAATATACATAACTAGTACAACTACATTAAAGATATTAATGTGGTTAATATAGTTGAAGGCTTCATCTATATGGACTATTAATAGATATATAACAAAAGAAACTATTGCAACAAAAATATTATTATTAACTTTGATTTTACATGATCCTTAAGAATCTCAGGTCTTGATAAAAATACAAAAGCGTTGAAGAGTTTTTATCTTTTACGACCAAGATATAGGGCAGTTTTTCTAAATTTAGGTATGCTTTGAAAATTCATGGGAAATTGGTGAGCGATCGGATATCAATTTTTTTTTAATTTATTAAAAATCAATGCAACCTAATAAAATTTCTAACACACTACAACCATTGATAATCATGCAGAGGAAGCATATGCTCAACATATTCCCTTGTGAATCAATCCAAAGCATTAATTAAAAAAAAAAAAAAAAATCAATAGATCTTCATCCACCTTAAGTTAAAATAAGAAGCCTTCGACTAATTATAGTAATAGTATTTAATTTAATTTTTAAAATTATGATTTAATCCAACATTAAATTCGTTTTTAAGAGTTATTTATTTGTTTTGAATCTATTTTCATGTTGTTTTAATTAGGACATACACATTTTTTAAATCACGTAATTTTTTAATCAACTTTCTTTCTTTTTTCCAACCAGGTTTGTATTTTGAAGTGATTTATTTCACTCAGTTTGAACATATCTAAAATTAAAACTTGATTACATTTTTTTAAACAATTATTTTTTAAGTTTAATTACAACTCGTTGAATTTATATTTTAATTAATTATATCACAAAAAATATTTATTTATCACATTTAAAATAAATTCAATAAATTATATTAAGAAAATTTACATGTTTTAAGTGAATTTAGTTAATAATGGTTGTTTGGGAGAAATGTTGTTATCCTTTCTAATTGGATTCAATTATCTCATATGGCATATTCAACTAATAATGAATATTACTTGTAATGAATTTAAGCCATATAGTTTTTGTTCATATTAAAAATTCTAAAGAATTCAAATATTAAAGGAATTTAAAAAGAATTCAAATATTAATAAATAAATTTTAGCAATGAAGTAAAATAATAATATAAAATAAGAGAAATGTAAAAGAATCACAATTATAATAATTATCAACAAAATACTTATGTAAAAGAAACTTGTTGGAAATAAACTAAGAAAATAATTTTTAATTATATATTTAAAATAATAATAAAAATATTTATTTTTAATATCTATTAATGATTATTCATATTACTTCAATATTTTATTTACTAGTGATAAATAATAAATTTATTTAATATTATATATATATATATATATATATATGTCAGAAGGCATTCTCCTCTAAAAACAACTTCCCTCTCCGGTTATGTGTACAATCCTGTGTCTTTGATTTAGATGTTAGAGGATTAAAATAGTTTGAGCCATTTGATTAATTCGACCGGTATTAAATTATTTACAAATTTAGTTTTAAATTATAAGACTCGCGATGTAGGTCGACCTCGCTCTTTCTCGACACTATCAATTGAGTGGAATGCTTTTGCTAGATCGACGATGCAAAACTAGAGAAGAAGTCACAACGCAGATATGGAGACGATGGCTAATGCTTGCTCTGCCATGCCATGGCTTAGGGCATTATTCCTTCTCTTAACATCAACAAAACCAGGCATGATCATAGAGAATGCTGAAAAGGTGAATTCGATCCCCATTCTCTAAAGCATGGTGATCCCCTTGTTATCTCTTGTTATGCGTCAGGCGATGGGCACCACTACCCTCTCATAAAATGGAAGCCATGCGATGAGAGCAGCAGGGAGAAGACTGAGAACAATCCTACAGGTATTTGGAAGTTGTTGGAGCTGAGCCTCCTATCCATGGTCTTCGCCTGTAGAATGACGAACATGTTTTTTTTTGTGACCATGACTTGATTGGATATTTCGCAGGAGAATATGGGCATTGTTCACATAATAGTTTTGAGCCCCTCGATGTATTCGATGGCATAATCCTCTGCAAGGCAACCTTCCTCCAAATATCTGGGCTACACCAATCCCACAAATATTTTCCGCAACTATTGTAAATTTATCAGGAAATCTTCCTTCCTATGCACATTGCAATTTTGTATACAAGTTTGACCTGTAGGGCAATAGGATTTATGGTAGCATCCCTAGAAGCATTATCAAATGCCAAAAGCTGGTGTACATTGAATTGAGCCAAAATAATTTGACTGGAGTGAGCACTCATGAACTAGCAAGTCTTCTCTACCTTGATGTTCTTCATCTGTCCCATAATGCCCTCACAGGGATGGTTCCCCTAGAATTCCAAAATTGTGTTCCCTTAGAATGTTTCAATGTCTCCTTCAATCATCTCTCAAGCCCTGTGCCTTCAGATGGGCTTTTCAGAAGCATAGACAATAATTTTTTCGTAGGAAACCCAAGTCTTAGTGGCAAAGTCCTACCAGAGTCTCAATGCACGAGTTTAAATGACCCTTAACTCACTTCTTCCTCATATTACATGCTATATACTAAGAATAAATTTTGTAATATATGGGAGATTATATGGTTGCCTAGTCTAGTAGTATTCATTCTCATAGTTGGAAAAACATGTTGCTATAACAAGTTTATAGGTCATGCTGGTGGTGGGCAATACAAGGAGGAAAAGCTTCAAGAGGACCAATGGAATATGACTGCCTTCTAAGAACTGAGTCTTACAATGGAAGATGTTCTGGAGCATTTGGAGAGTGCTCACATGGTGGGAAGTGGAGAAACTAGCACAGTTTACAGAGAAGAAATGCTAGTAGGCAAGGTGATTGCTGTGAAGAAGTTGTGGAGAGTTGATAAAGAAGATATTAATCAGAAGAAAGCAGTATTAGCAGAGGTTGAAGTTCTCAACCTACACTATGAAGAGAATCTAGCATAATCTTGCATGTCTCTGTAAGGCCCATATGGTTGCAGCACTATGAGATTTTATGATACTAGGAGGGTCCTTTTCCAATTTAATAGTATGTGTCCCTCAAAGGCATATTACAATTGATCACAAGCCTTGGAAAACTTCTCTCGCGCAAACTTGTGCAAAATCCAAACACATATTCAAGTGTCATTGGAAATACTTACAAGTGCCCTTTGCTGCAAATGATAATTATATATATTTTTAATTTTTAATTATTATATTTATGATAACTTATTCTCTTAGTTTTAATATACTATTAAGTTATTATTTTGGCATGAAGAGTATTTTCATTGAGTATTTTTATAAATTATCATAAGAATATTTTTCTTTATCATTTGAACCTTACAACTAATTAGTAGATAAATAATTATATTTTAAATTCAAAACACATTTTAATTTTAATATCAACTATCAATAAAATAATTATATTTTAAAAATAAAACATATTTTAATTCCAATATAATTTTTACATTATATGAATATGGTGTGTATATTTATGAATTAAAATTATTAATGCACTAGGTTATATTGTGATAAAATTTTATGATAAATATAATTTGAAGGGTAGTTTTAATTTTGGCCTTTCTCACTGAAATTGAGTAAATACAATTTTGGATAAAATTAATTACACGACTCAATTATGATTTTAAGAAATTCCTATAAAATTTATAACAAAGTGAATCACGAAAACATACTAAGAGAAAAAGAAAAAACATCTAATGTTTAGATATGAGTTATTTAAATACCAATTTTTGGTAAATAATAAATTATGATTAGTGAGATAACCTGTGCCATATTGATGAGTAAGTGCAGCAAAGGAGGCATGCTTATGGAATGTCATTTTCTAGAATACAAAAGTCAATGACAATGATGATGAGAATTTTCTTCGTAGTGTTATGGTTCTGAGGGCATTCAATGCTTTGACTCTTCAGTTTTGTAGGACATGTGTTTTTTTCTCGATTTTTATGTCGACGATGTAGCTTCTTTGTTAATTGGTATCTGGAATGTTGGATTAATCACAATTTTCCATGCTACATAAACACGTACCCAATTCTATATTTATTTGCACACTTTCAAAGTTTCACAAAACAGACTGCTTCTATGCTTAAATTTTTAAAATCTGAGACAACCAGGTAGCCACCATGGTTTTGATGTAAAACTTCTAATGAGAATAAGAACAATTCATTCAACTAAAACATTAATCTTTGAGAAATTCAATAAAGCATTTGACCTATGTGTAGGTAACCAGTTAGTTTCACTTATCCTCTTCTCTAACCCGTTCACAAGAGAAATCCCTTATAATCTTACAAATTGTCCCACGCTGCACAGAGTCGCGATTCAGTAAAACAAGCTCAGTGGCCACATTTATTTTGGATTGGGAAAGCTTGAAAAATTGTCCTTGTAGACATGTCATGGAACAATCTCACTGGATATTTTCCTTTCGATCTCTTTAATTCACCTACAATAGAGTACCTAAATGTTTCTTATAATCTAATGCAAGGAAGCCTTCCTCCAAATATCTGGGCTACACCAATCCTGTAAATATTTTTATTACCTTTTGCAAATTTATCAGGAAATCTTCCTTCCTCTACACATTGCAATTTTTGTATACAAGTTTGAACTACAGAGCAATAGGATTTTTGGTAGCATCCCCATAAACATTGTTAAATGCCAAAATATGGCGTACATTGAATTGGGTCAAAATAAGTTGAT
>APFE030224344.1:0-13433 GCA_000404065.3 Pinus taeda | reverse complement strand
TCCTGTATTTTGACTTCCATATCTGTTAATTGACATATTAGTGTATTAAAAACATTCAAATGTTCTGCAACGTTTGAACCTTCTTTCATTCTAAGGCTGTATAACTGTCTCTTCAGATAAATTATGTTTGTCAATGATTTTGTCATATAGAGGTTTTCAAGTTTTTCCCATAATCCTGACGCCGTAGTCTCTTCAACAATGTTGAAGAGAACTTCATCCGCTAAACATAGTCGGATGGTACTGAGAGCTCGGGCATCGAAGTCCTCCCAGTCTGAAGTGGTCATGGTTGCAGGTTTTTTAGTCTCCCCATCCAATGCCTTGTGCAACCTTTGTTGCACAAGCAGATCCTTAACCTTCAGTTTCCAAAGAGCAAAATTGCTCTTTCCGGTGAATTTCTCCACCTCGAATTTCGCATTCGACATCTTGGCCATTTATCCTTTCCTAGGGTTTCAGCCTTTCTAGGGTTTTATATTCCTTTAAAAAACAAACTTCTTATTTCTCCAACTAAATAAACACCCTGAAAAAATTTCTTTTCTTGTTTCTTTCCTTAAAAATAGTCTGTCTTCTTTTCCTAAAACCCTGAAATTTTTTTTCTTTCTCTTCAATAAAAAACTGTCTTCTTTCCTTAAAAAAAAAACTCTGAAAAATTTTCCTTTCCTCTTCAATAATAAAAAGAAACTGTCTTTTTTTTCTTCACTGCTTTCTGGGAAAAAAAAATTATCAGACAGAATTTCTTTAAAAAAAAAATACCCGAATCCATCCGCAGATCCCGCTGGCAGTAAACGCAGCAGGCAGTTCTTCTTTCCACGGTAACTCGTGGTCTTTTCTGGACAATTTTCTTCCGCACAGCAGCTCTTCACAGCAGTTCTTATCAATATGACAGATCACAGAAGCCTCAATTCCTCAAAACATTAGAATTTAAGAAATATTTATTAAATAGTGTTCCATTGAATGATAAAGGTTCAACCAAACATATTATTTTTTGTGTTTTTGGCTTTGACTATGTTAGTTCACAAGAAAGATAATGAAATGTTTTGTTTATTTTTTTTAATTAATTAAATGCTATAATTTTAAAATAGATAATTTTTTTAATAAAAATGAAATTAAATAATTAAATTAAATTAATAAGGTTTTTCTTAATTTATATATATATATATATAAATTAAATAAAAATTACGATTAAATTAATTAATTTAATCAAATCATTTTTAAAATATCTATTAAAATCTTGTTAAACTTAAAATAAGTATATTTAATTAAATTTCTATATTTATTCTTATAATTATTCGGTACCAAAGGTAGTATTCTGTCAAAGTTCGTAATCCCTAAGCATATACATGAATATCATGACCAGATCTTATTTGAAGACATAATCGAATTGCAGGCTCCAACTGTAAATCTCATCGATGCTGCGAAGGCAGTTGACCACATTCCTGGTGCAACAGAAAAATCAGAAAGAACTCTGCCAGAAGCATTGATTGTGAGTGATTTTCCCGGAAAACTTACTGCAACTGTTGATAACAATGGGATGGTGGATTCCAAGCAAAGGATTCCAGATGAGGGTGAAAACAAGGGCAAGAACTGGAAGATTGCTGAGGTGACAGATCCAGTCCAGTGTAGGTCGATCAATTGCCAGATACACTACCACCTGGAAAGGCAAGCCATCCAATTATATCAACTAGATAGAAGGTTAATTATTTAATGTGTTTGCATGTTCTCCTTACAGTCGTAATTTTCTTTGCTGTGTCATCCAGATTGCAAGACTACAATACACATGTTTTGGAGCTTGGCTCTTAGCATTGGACACCAATGCTCTACATAAGCTATGGAAATGGAATCGTGAGGATAGGAATTTATCCGAACAGGCAACAACAAATTATTCACCTGAGTTGTGGCGGCCAAATGGTGAAATCGATATGAAAAATGACACCAGTGCCAGAGGCCCAGGTGAAGTTAATCCCTGTATGGCTTTGACAAACAATGATTCATATTTAATGTCTTGTTCTGGTGGGAAGATGGCCTTGTTTAATGCAGCTGATAATTCAAATGATACAACTGGCAATAACGATTCTGAATTGCCTCCAAGGTAGCATAAAAATGGAGTAAAGGATTGCTAAAGAGCTAACTTCCGACTTTTATTGTGGATAAGTTATTTACAAGTACGAGGCTGATGACGGTAGTGTCTTGTCAGGGACATGCCTTCTATAATGTAAATCATCTTTCAGCAGAAATTCCGTTCTGTATTTATAACAGAGACATTGTTGTTTGGAAATAAGACTGGTAAGAGTCAACTTGTTTGATTTAAAATCAGCATGAAAATTAGTATAGTTTAAAGTTTTATTTACCAATGAAAAACTATGCCGATTCGATATTTAGAATAGATGACCACATTTTGCAAAATTTCATCCACCAACGAAAAACTATGCCGATTCGATATTCAAATAGATAACATTTTGCAAAATTTCAGGTGTTACTGTCATGTTGATATAAAGTTTAATTGAGCAACAAACATCATCTTCAAATCAGTTTTTTCATAAAAATCTGGTGGTGGATTTCTCATTCTTAAATGTTTGGGTATTTCTAATGGAAAGGGATTAACAAAGATGATGCTCTTCATAGAATTTCCATGCATTGAGATACATTTGTCCAATGAACAGATAGTGACAACTCAGAAATTTATGGTGCTAAAGCTTTGTTCCAAAAATTTAAAATTGAATTTTCTTTTTAGGGTTATTATTTTCCCATAATATGAGGGAGTTGTTTTTAGTGTCACTTTTTGGAGTTTCTTGTGCTAGAATTTGGCTGGAAAATTTTGAACTGAAATCTTGATTTGTGTTATTTAAACGAGTTTTTGAACTATATATATGGATTCAGCACCATGAAAAAAACCCAAGACACTTCTATTGTGCAAAGGTTACCCATCAAGCTTGTAATTTCAATGAATTCTTTCCCAATTTTAGAGAAATTAAATCGAAAAAGTTTCTAAAAAATAACACCAAAGACAACACATAATATGATAATATGAAGTGGTATATGATTAAAATATCAGATAAACATCATTTCTGATCAACGTTCAAAATTGAACCCTTCACGGCCCTTCCCAGAAGGGCTAAAAAAAATTTACACTTCAAGAAAAATTTAAATATAAAAATCACTGGTCAATCATGAAGGTTTAGATTAAATTTCTATATTTCAAAAGAATGGAAATATTTTTAATAACTTGTCAATATTTTTTTAAGTTTAAGAGAGTCTAAAGTCTTGGCCAATAGATTAATCACTTTGACTAATGATTGTGTCAGAGAGGAGAGAAGTTGTAGCCTCGAGGACCTCATACAAGTTAATAGTTATGTCATGATTTGGGGACATTATCTTGAGGCCCCCAACCTAGCCGCATGATGTAACTTGCAATGGCAAGACATGCAATAGTCATGGTGCTATTACATGTGGCACAAGGCGACAAAACACATTTAATGGCCATTCAAAAACTTTGTGTGTGGTCTCACTCCTCCCTAATTATCCTTGAGCACTCTTTCCTTACATCCATTTTTTCCATTTTCATTTGAAGTGTAAGCCATCATGCACAGAATGATAACTTCGTTCAATGCTAGACTGTAAGGTATTATTTGTTATCCTCATATATTCATTTTCCTTTGGGTTTTCATTCTATGGATTCTTTAATGTAACACTTTGTAATGACCGCATTCATGGACGCACAATGTATCTTGCACACCATAAAATCCACACCCGAAGAAATTAACATTGTGGCCAGATACCTTGAATGCAACTGCTTTCCATCCTTCCATTGTAGGCATGGTTCATGTTCCACATTAACATTATTAATGGTGGAAATTTTTATCATCATAATTATATGAATCTACTAACTATGAAAATAATATTTATCTTATACCAAGGGTGTTGGACTCCACAACTATACCGCTCTCATTTGAACTCTTGTTTGTTTTCCTTCGATGCTTAAATCCATATGGATTTCTTGTCCAAGTACCATTTTTCATGAAGTATTTGTTCTCTCTCATTAAAAAACAAGTTTCCTTGAATGTTACAAAGGATAATAAAACAAAAGATAACCTATCAAAAACTTTGTAGTCAAATCCTATAGCACCTTGCTAAGGTTGAATTTTGTCTACCTCAATCTTGTTAAGGGATTTTTAATTTATGTATTTACTTAGTCTATTGTTTTTATTGACTTGATATAAGTAATTCTTGAAAAATGTCTCGTATAGGTAGACCTAAGAGGGATACAAATCAATTGTCAATTGTTGATGTATTTTGCCTTGCGAAAATTATAATCAACCATGTAATCTTCAAAATGAAGTTTGATGCTCATATACATGTTGAAAGAGAAAAACCATCAAAGAAACACAAAATAATATTCAAATCTAAATGGAATACAATATTTCCATGATCTTATGTTGTAAATGATTGTAATGGTAATGAAATGATAAAATGATATTCAAATCTAAATGAAATACAAGATTTCCATGAGCTTATGTTGTAAATGATTGTAATGGTAATGAAATGATAAAATTCCTCAATCACTCAAAGATTCCTCAACCAGATCTCATTAGCTCGAAGTTACAAGCAACCAATCTCACCGAGGTCATTCGCATCCAAGCCAATGATAGTTGAAGATAATTTAATCTCAAGTTTGGAAGCCAAGCCTCCCTAATTTTAACGAAGTTGTTGTTAGATTCAATTTTATAAATAATAAGGCCTAGGGCCTCATTAGGATTCGAATTTTTGTCGTTGTAGCCAAGAGGTATTTTCGAGCTCAGACATTGCTACTCATTACTCTTATATATTTTTGACATTCTGATGAGAATGAGAAGCATTCCCTTGATCTAGTACTGAGTCAAATCAAAGGGATGAATTTCTTGGGTTAGGGTCCAACCCTAGCAGTAGAGGTTCCTCTTTTTGTATATGTATCTTAGATTACATTCATAGTTCACTGCTTAAGTGAATAATGTTTTATTTAATCTGCAGGTATTTGGATGCTTACTTAGTTTTCTTCCATTAGTGAACAGATAGATCAATGGTACAACAGTGAAAGTATATACTTCATAAAACCTTGTGGTAGTGGCCTCTGCCTCATCTCCCTTATGGGATCATGGTTTGAGGGTTACATTCTCACAACCCAAAAACAAATTTATTGTTTGATCACTGCATATCTTAGGATTTCTTATTGCATAGATCAGTGTTTCTCAATTCCTTAGAAGTACTTGCAATTGTCATTTTGGCTTCCTGAGTTGGCTATGGTTTAGAAGCACTTCCATTCATAGACGTATCCATTAGCCATTAATAACTCTATTTTTCCTAAATTCAACTCATCTTTTCCATATATAAATGGAGTTGTGCATAAATGAAGAAAACAAAGTATGTTGTTGAAGGATTTTATGATCTACATGGAGACCTCATCTCACTAGCCTCATCCAAGTCTTCTCCAACTACGCTGCCAAAATCCACCAAACCCTAATCCGAATTTATATTTTGTAGCAAAGTGGACATCTTCCTTGAGAAATTCCAACCATCTTGAAGACTTGGGTTGAGTCTTCGATAGTGTGCACCTCATATGTGCCTTATTACCCCATCAAACACCTTTTCCACACTTTATTTTACCTTTCCTACCTCCCTATAGCTCATGGCATGTTTCTTGTAGGAAAACGGGGCATCATGTAGTAGAACTAGGACATCCTATAGTACTATAGGAAACCCTGTAGTAGCTTGCTTTAAGCCCAAATTGAGCATAAATGATCATCTGAGCTTAGGTTAGGCCTCCACTTGGCTTCCATACCCTCATCATGATTCTGGACATGTTTCGCCATACCTGTCTCCCTTTCCAAATATCAAATTGGTTCAATTAAAATTTACATTCTATTGAAAATCAAAAAGGCTTTTCTGCAATTTATAGTTAGTACATGCATGCAACAGTCATAGTAGTTTTAGGGTAATTTCCATACTTATTTAGTACAGATAACTAGATTTTAGATGTAAGGTTAAGATAAGTCTCTTTTGCAATCAATATCTATAGATGCTTAGCTAGATGATTTCATGTCATTTTCTAGCACTTTCCAATTCAACACTTTCATTTCCTAGAGTAGGAAGCATTTCCTTTATGCATTAAGAATAACTTTCCCTTTGCTATTTGGTAGTCAGACTCCTTCTAGTCAATAGAAGACTGGTTTCAAAAACCCTAGTGTTCCATCTCCCCAGTTAAAAGTGACAAGAGTAGACAATTGAATCTATTGTGTATACAACATTTTCACCTCCAAGTTTGTATGAACCCTGGGTTGATGAAGTAAATTTAGTAGCACTAGGAATTGCAACATCCTTGCTGCAATACTGGAGCTCATCAGTTTTCTCCTCCTATAAAGGTTTCCATATAAAATATTGTGTCCTCTTGTTTTGATGTGATGATGGCTTCTTGATACATGGTTTCATTTATTATTGTGATGCTAATTGTTATTATACATTGTTGCATGGTTAATTATTGTTTAAAAGTGTTAAAAATATAAGCTTGCTAATAAATTGATCCACTCCCCGCCACCTCCGCCACCCCCTTAGTGTAATAGTTGGTCTAACAAGTGGAAGTGAAGATGACATTTCTCATCTAATTGAGGATAAATAGCTAAATGAAATAGAAGAAGAAACTAATTATGAGAGAAATGAACGTGTAACAGATGATGAAAGAGGAAAAATATTGTTCTTTGTTGAAATCGAGGAACCTGAAGTAGAAATAGGTTATGAAGGAGAACTTAGAAGTGAATTAAGGAAAATAAAGACCCTTAGAAAGAGGGAAGGTAAACTAATGTAACCAAGACAGAGATCTAAATGAAGATAGAATTCTTGCTTTAAATGTTGAACTAGAGGAAGCTATAAAGATAAAGGATTTTTTCTCAGAACAATTAAATGAGGGTGAATAAATTTGTGGCAGATTAGAGGAAGAAGTTGTGCTTTTGAAAGAAGAATTAGAAAAGCTCCAACACAAATTAAAGCTTCACAAATGGTATGAATCTCTATCTCATATTCTCAACATCCAAATATATCCTCTCATAAAAAAAGGTCTTGGTAATCAAGAAAATTGAGAGACATACAAGAATAAAGCTCTTCCAAGAACATCAAATGGAGATCATGATAAGAAGCTCGATCAAAAATATATTTCATCCCACAAAAAATCTCTTGAATACCCCAAGAAAATGATGAATCAACCTATGAATATTCTTTTCAACATTTATAATTATCCTCAACATGATGATAGGAATCAACAAGGTACATCTAACTCACAAAAGAGAGGGAATCCAAATAAAAGTACGAAACCCTCCATGATAGAAAATCTTTGCAAATAATCCACAAGAAGAAATGAAGCAAGAGTTAGAAATCAAAAATGTATGAGGCACTTCCAAGGAACAACTTTATAAGATCAAGATCACCCTATACCTCTAGGTATGAAAATAGGTTTTTTGGTCATTTATTTTCATGCACAAAATTTGGCCACAAAGCATAAGATTATAAAAATTATGATGTGATCAGATATAGAGGATATATATGACCAAATACCTAGGCTAAAACATTATCAAATTAAAAGTAGACCATATGGGCATTTTTTGTCAATGAATCCTAATATTGAATGCAATGCATGTCAAAAATGAAGGACACAGTATACATGACTATAGACTCAACCTAAAATTGTATAAGAGGGAAGGACTTTCTTTTAATTCAATAATCAACACTATGGGATGGAGAATGACAAAGGAAGAACGATGGTCATGTCTAACCTCTCACATCTAAGTCCTTGGTGATATCTTCTTCAATATTCTAACTAGTTGAATCAAAACTTGAAGCAACAAGATTATGTAGGAAGAATGATCTCTTATAGGAAGAAGTGATTGTTATGAGGAAAACAACATGATAATACGAAACAGTTGATCCCAATTGGATCATTGTATTTTTTTTCATCCATATCAATGCATTTGGAGTTGAAAATGTGGAGGAATCATCTCATGGGACTATTTTTACCGGCGGGACCCCGTTTGGCAAAACGGGCTCTGAAACCTTCGAGGAGAATTTTGAGGCATCAAATGACATTTCTTGGAGGTAAAAATTGTCTGATTTAGTGTAGCACATTTTAATTCTATTCTATACACAGAGAGATTTCCAACAGTGGAAGAATTAAATAAATCAAAGTCCATATTCAAAAGTTATGCCACTTAGAAGTTGACCTTCCTGTTTTCACACCTCTAGTTTGGGAGGATGTCATGTAAGCCCTCATTATTCATGGAAAAGGGGCTAGCCACATGTTTCTGATGTAAAAAATTCTAGAAGATCTATTTTTTAACTTTTGTTAAGAGTTGATGTAGTCAAACTTAACCACTAGTAGGCTATCGGGTTGTATTATAACTGAGCCACTAGGAGGAAGATGACTCCATTCTTTTGAGAGAATTTTTTTTCCATCATTGAGAAAATATAGCTAAGAGAGATAGGAGATAGAGCACACATAGAGAATTTGTTTATTGTGTCAGCCCACAAGCCATAGACATTACTCCTTTGTATCTGCAGCCATATTTCCGGACAGAGAAAGAGAGCGAAGCGACCTCACCTTCCAGCTGGTTTTCTCTTGAAAGGGTTTCACAGAGACAATATCTTGTGTATTATTTGTGTGGGGGCTTATTTTTTCATTCTCTACTTTTCTTCTTGATTTACTTTTACATGCATCCATTAATTATAGCTAATTTTACAGATCTAGAAATTAAATAAAATTGTAATAGTATAGAATCTCATATTCTTAATATAATATTATCATATATGTTGTGAAAAAATGTGCAATGGAATAGCCACGGTCATTTACAGATCAACAATGATAGGAGGAGATTCACAATGAGATTTTAGTTGTAGAAAATTGATAGCATTTAGTATGTTTTAAATAAGTAAGAGAGTGCAAAAAGGAAGCCCATGTATAAGGCCAATAATTATTAATAAGAGTATTTTGTAGGTTCTAACCCTGTACAAAAATAACTTTCAAATGAATTCTTAAACCAGGTGATACCTCAAAATTATAGCTCTAAATGGCAAAAATCAAGGAGGGTAAGTTTAAAGTATGACAAAAGTATAGGGATATATGAATAATGAGAGTATGGTCCTAGGGGTAGACTCTATAAGGTCCACATGATAGGTTAGGAATAATAGAGAACATTGACAAGAAGCATGGTTTTAGAAGGAGACTTCAGTGGGTCCATAGGAAAGTTGAAAAGAAATTAGAGAACACATTCATTAACATACATGGAAGGAACTTTCATATGAAGATAGCATGATCTCATGGGGAGACTCCATTAACAACTAGATCAGGTCCACATGCAGTCATGAAAGCATGGGTAGAAAATCATGTCCCTCTTCCATTGATGTCCAAGGGAGAGAGAGTGAAAAAATTGACTGACATTGACAAGGAAGGCATTAGGGGAGAAAATGTACACATTGATGAGGAAGATATTAGGGTAGAAAATGTAGACATTGAGGAATAATTGGAGAAGAAAGTAGGAAGTAATGAAAGATGGGGGAATATTCATAGTAGACAGGGGGGAGTCCCCAACATTATGTCACAGGGAGTTTAGTGCATGTTAAGGAGAGTTTGATCCATTTTAATCAATGACCATCAATGTCTAGTGGTGTTGACATTAATGAAAAGGGGGAGATTTTTTCACATAGTGTCGTCATTGATATCAAAAGGGATGCTTAAGAAAGAAATAGTGTCATTCATGAATCAAAGGAAGCAATATAATTGTTGAATATCTGGTATGCCCCCATCAAGAGAATCTTTTGTTGAAAGAAAGTGTTGTTAATGTCAAAGGGATGCCTAAGGAGGCAACAATGTTATTCATGAATCAAAGTAGTATGATAGATGGACCTCTTGCATCCTCCCATTAAGGGAAGTCAAAGAGGTGCAAATTTTCTTGAGATTTTTACGAAGGTATTATGTCCTAATGAATCTATGGATGGTATGATTGGATATTCCTCACCAAAACCTTTCTAATGGTATATCACATTATGAAAACTCCTCCCAAATGAGAAGCTATAGAAATTTGAAGATAAACATTAGTAAAGGACCTAAACTATGGAGAAAACCCCACAAACACCAAATATGTTAAATAACATGTATCTTCTGGGTGGATCTATGGTTTTGTGGGCAAATTTGTAGACGAATAGAAACCTAACTTGCACAAACTTTGATAATGTTAAAGTTAGAGCATGTTTTCCAAGTTTAGACGGGTCCAATGAGTGGATAATAAATTGAACGATAGGTTATGTGTCATCTTGTTTGAATTTTAACCCTCCATGCTGAATTAGTCCCATAGCGAGAGCTGACAACTATTTGTTGGATGATGTGGAAGTGACATTTCCCTCCTACATAGTCATCTATGATGTATCAACAAAGACGATGTGGTATAGTTTAATTGGTTAGAGGATATAATGTGGTAGCAAGGATGATGTGGTGTTGGCAAGGCTTGACATACCATCAAGATGAAATCATCTAGATGATGTGACACCTCTACGAACTGCCACATGGTAGATATAAATAGCATATTAAACACCCGAAAATGTGTGACACATGGAACCTCTCATGAGCTACCACATGGCATGATGACATCACACTAACATCATTAAGATGATGACCATGGATCCCTAGGGTCATAGTCACATGACATGGCCATATTGTGGAAAATGTCTAAGCACTAATCTCAATAAGGTCACAAAATTATGGTCACATCATAGACATCATGGAAGGGTTAAGCCCCATGGTCTATTATCATACTATGACATTGTGTTTTAATAGAGGTCTTATTGGAGTAGTGGTTGGCCCCGAGGTCAGCCCTCGAGGCCCAAGTCCTTGTTAACACACATATATACCCACTTTGTGACTCAAATCAAGCATGCATTGAATTGATGACATGATTATATTTGTGACCTAGCCTAGGATTGATCACGATAGTCAAGATGTGTTTGAACTATTATGTGATGGTTTGTTGATAGTTCTAGCTTTCAGACATTGGTATCTTCAAACACACACACACACACACACACACATATTGTGTTATGGTTAAAGCTCACATGAGCTATCATACAAGTCAATACCTATCGTGGTTTTGGGCTCTACAACCTTGAATTGATATGTATATGCACTTTTCTTAGAGTCAATGATTGATCAATCAGGCTAGTTGGTTGTATGGTATGGCTCACTCAATGGAGGTCATGGGTTTGAGTCCAGTTAGACTTGATCAATTTTTTTATATATGGGGATATTGACATACTAGTTTTGGTCATTCTGTAGAACAAGTCAACGTTTGTAGAGCTTGTAATATGTCATTTTGTATAATGCATCCAAATTGTGGATTTTATCAAATGATTAATATTTTGTATGGTTCTATATAGTTTTTAAATGGTTTCTAAGCATTTATGGGCCTATTTCAAAGAGACATTAAATTATGGAAGAAGCGTGAGGATCAGGATTCAGTTGTGAACATTTATGAAGATAGGAAAAGCCTTGATGATGTATTGTTTATGTTTAGAATCAATATTTTTTGCTTTTGCAGCTTATTTGTAGATTGTATTTAGTGTCTTGTATATGGCCAAAATAGGTTCCAATAAGCGCTTTATGTGACCAAGTCATTGAACAAGTTGTAAAAAAAGTATGTACAAGATACGACATGTTGATGACAATAGTGTTCTAGTAGTAGCACGATCAATCTTGAAAACCTCCATTTAAGAGAAGGTGGACCGAGTTTGAAATATTATGAAAAATGTTCCACATGAAATTGAAGGAGGATTTTGATGCCTTAATCAAGTTGTAGCCTAATGCAAGTGGGTGTTTGCACATCTTCAAAGGTTGGTGCCTCAATCAAGTTGTAGCCTATTGCAAGTGATTTCTTCCACATTTTCAAGGTCGGTGCCTTTTAGGTTGTAGTCTATCACAAGTAGTTTCTTGCACATATTGGGGGTGGGTGCCTCCATTGGGTTGGTGCCTAAAATTCTATATAATGAATTAAAGAAGAATAATTTGTGGTTTTCTCTAGTAAGATTTTCCACGTAAAAGCTAGTTTCCTCTTATGTTGATGTGATGATGGATTCTTGATGCATGGTTTCATTTATTGTTATGATGCTAATTATTATGATACACTACTACATGGTTAATTATTGTTGAAAAATGTTAAAATTATAAGCTTGCTGATACAGTGATTCACCTTCCCCTCCTCTCAGTGTAATATTTGGTCTAAAAGATCTACCAAGCAACCAGAGGAATCAAATCTCTTGAGGTGCTAACATTTCCTCAAATCTTGCACTCAAAAGTAATGATTATAATTTTTGAATGATTCATTTTTGGTAATTAAAGTTTAAACTAAATTTTTCACTTTGATTTCTTTTTTATGAGTATGTTTTGTAATGAGGGTTATTTAAAATTTAGTAACAAATATTGAAATAGTGTATTTAACTTGATAAATCTTAATATTATAAGTCACTTTATATTTGAGTTTTTAAATATGTTTTTAGTGGTAGTTACTATTCGTCTAGTTTAAATATAGTTAATTGGAATATAAATTGCTGACAGGGTGTGAAATGATCAATTAAATTTTTAGTAAAAGAATAGAAATGAAAGTGAAAATGTTGTGCTAAAATGTTTCTTTTTGGTGAGCGCCCTACTTCATTGGTTGTAATGAAGTTTTATAATTTTATTGTTTTGGCATTGTTTGGTTCAAATTGATATGGAGAAAGTTAGTTTCAACCCAATGAGATGTCAATTTCAAGAAACCGTTTTTGCACAACCAATCGTCTCCTAAAAAATTCATGGGAATTGAACATGATTGATATAGAGGTAAGCAATTGTGTTTGTGGCAGTGAAGGCATGGGAATATGAAACAAAATTTTTATTGTTGTCTCTCACATGATGCCTCTTTCTTTGGCAAAGAAAAATTGATTTGGGATGATCTACAATTTGTTTTTTAGTATTAAATTAATTTTTAAATTAAATTGTAAAAACAAGTTAATTTATATTTATGAATCATTTATATTAACAATTGTTTTACTATTAATTTAAAACACTAGTAACTGTAGATGGATATCAAAACATGTAGTGTCTAATCAAAATACTTAGTTCCTAAAACATTTCGTGAAATAATAATAATAATAATATTAAAATAAATAAAATATAACATTATCCCTTTAAAAAAAAAAATCTAAATATTATACATTTGTCTATGATTTGTGATTTAGTATTAAATTGGTTGAATTTGACACTATCACTTTGAATAAAGCCATGAACAAAGTTGCAACAAGTTTAACAAAATTTAGACACTAACTTTTTGCATGGTAACAGAGGCCAGTCTTTTGTGTTTGGTTCGAGGAAAGAAGATAAAACAACTTTAACAAACCAA
>APFE030224342.1:0-11985 GCA_000404065.3 Pinus taeda | reverse complement strand
TTTGATTAGTGACCTTCCATATGGTATATTAAATAGATGTTAACATGTATTCATGTTGCGAACAATAATGAACAGGGTGAGATACAGAGATAATTAGATGTTAAAATGAATTCATGTTGCTGACAATAACCAACATTGTGAGGTAGAGACAGAATTAGATTTATAATGAATTCATGTTGCCAACAATAACCAACAGGGTAAGGTACAATATGTCTACTGGAATTTTACTAAGATATAAATAAATATTTACATATTTATTTTGGACTTTTACATAGGCCTAAATAAATGTTTACTCTACTCCACACTCTCCCCATGGATAAAGTCAAGACCACAACGGATGACTTTTTTTGAATTCCTCAATCTAATTACTCCAGTCCCAGTATTTCGGCAACGTCAATAGTCGCTCAATGCGTCTACTCGTCACTAATTGCCTCTGAGTCATTAGAAAATTCAAAAGCTCCAAAATGTGCCTAATAAGCCTATGACATGTTGATTTTCGACAATTCAATAAAATTGTTGATTTTAAACAATTCAATAAAACTGCATATAATTCGGTGGAATGAAGAAGAGAAGAAATGGTTGTTGGGGTGCGCATTGGCTGCAGAAAATGAAAACGAACAAATTGGAATCTTCCACTTTCAACTTCCCACCTAGATAGTCTACTTGCCATTGGCCATTATTGGAGGATGGGTTCTGAGCAATTGAAACTGAGTTTTCCGTTAATTATTATTGTTCTCTTTTGTTTTATTAAATTTAATATTAATAATTTGTTTCAGGGATCTATTGGGTGTATTTGATGAAATTCGATTGGTAGTTGCATGTCATTTTTTTTCTTCAGATTTTATATGTGAGTTTGAATTTTAGTAAAAGGGTTTGCATGTCATTTTTTTTTTAGATTTTATATGTGAGTTTGAATTTTAGTAAAAGGGTTTAAGAAAATTTAATAGTCTGTTTAAAGTTTATTTAGGCTTATTTTTAAATTTCTATAATTTTTTTATTTACATTTTCAATTTAATTCTCCATAAAGTGAAATCCATTTTAATTCTTCTCATTGCATATAATATAATATGATAGAATTTATTTTATTCTTTTCCCCATATTATTGTAAATTATTTCTCAAAATTTTAACATTGTAATTATTTTTCTCTATATATTATTATTAATACCTATTTTACAATTTTTTTGCACAGAGATGGAGAATGAAGATGATTCAGAATTACAATTTATAATTTTTTGTTTATTTATATGTAAAATATATTAATATTTGTAAAGAATAAAAAACTATATTGATAAGATTTGTATTTATTTTCACAGAGGGGAGTTTCGATCTCTCTAAGACCTCAAGATAGCTATGGATATGGTTATATGTGAGGTATGTCTAGTGTGATTATGGTTATTGTTTTATTATGATTTTTCTCTCTTCTTAAATAATTTTACAAAAAAAATAGTGGAATGTAGTAAAAATTATAAAATGGTGATAATTTGTTTAAATAAATTGATATTGGTAATGAATGAAAAATTAAACTTTAAACAAAATAAATAACTTGAACTTCTTTCTCCCACAATGAACCTGTGTTACAACTTATTTTCCTCATTGATCAAACCTTAAGCTCCTTCGATCTATGCCTCATTTATTAGTCACCTTAGTGCTTCAATGGTGATGCATTTAGGGCCAACTTGGTCCAATCTCACACTTCCCCCCAATAGTCCACATGTGTCCGATACCAAAATTTGCAATCTGGATCTCTGATTCGACTAGCAAATCAACATCAATAAGAGGATACACATACCTTTCTTTCCAATATACTCCTGGTCCTCTTGTCCTAAACATATAAGCTTCTAGAGATATGGTTAGGGCACACCAACAACACTAAATAGCTACTCCCAACTATGTTTCCCTTCTCCAAAGACATTCTCTTCTTATGGTTTCCTTTCTATACTTCCAAAGTATTATTTTGGGCGTAAGGAACCTACTCAAAATACCTTACAATTCTCTGTCTCACAACAACAAGTGATCTGAGATATCTAGAATTGAAGAAACTTCTGTTCAACTACCTCTCTTCTTGGAGTAACTATTGCTAAGCTAGATATGTTTTAGAAGCCCTCTTGACCATCCAAATTATGCCTCCAAAATGATCTTGTAACAACAATTCCATGTGGCCTCAATAGAGATCCAAACACCACACAAAAGTAGCAAAGAAAATTACACAAACTTAACTTAGAACTATGACCTTATTCATCATGGCTATCCACACCCAAACATAAGAGAAATTACTGCACATCTTGTGCCAAAGCCATCCTCCTTGCTAGCTTGTGAGCTACCTCAAGTTCACTATCTATCTCAAATTTATACCTAATTTGATTTGCACTTTGGATGTGATCTAAATCTACAACAATTAACTTCTATTTATATGCACACACATTGCTCCATGAATTTTTCCGTGGGGCATACTTTAGCCCAAGTTGACCTTCCCAACTAGACAAGTTAACCACCAACCACATATAAAAATTATTATCTCTTATTAGAGACATCTATTTTTCGAGTGACTTTCACTACCCTTTTCTCCACTAGGTGTCCTCTAACACCTCACTAAAAGTCTAATTGTTTTTTCCAAATTAATTTTGGTGCAAAAGCCCAAGCTTGGGTTCCAATGCCATATCAGTTATGTTGCTCTTCTTCATCCAAACACCAATCGCTAGGGCTTCAAGATCTTCCTAGGCTACTAAATCTCATTAAACGCTTTAGATATAGAAACACAAGAGATTTCATATTAGAATGCAATTGACCATATGCTTAGAGAACTAAGTTAATAGGCTAACAAAATATTCCCAATTCCACCACAAGCTTGAGAAGGGATAGGGGATATAATTTTACCCCTTTTTGACACTGAAAAATAAGAAGAAAGGAAAGAAAAATTATACCCAAGGCCATCTAAATTTTACATATTAGTACATATCATAGAATCTTCTAAGAGGATTGCAAGTTGAGACTCACAATGTTCGAAATTGATTCACACGTCAACATATAATACCGCTTGAAAAGAAAATTTGATGAGTATTTAACTACAAGGCCCACAATACTGACAGAATCTAGACTCAATTTCCTAAGAAGTGTTGGAGCATACACAAGAAAAGGGTAAAAATAGCAAAGAAGCATAGAATTGCAACAATTTCTAGCATCATCTATCGGAAGGGACACCTTGTAGTAACTTGGACATGTCAAGGATGTATTCATTGAAATAAAAATATAGAAAATGATGGTAGATCACAAAATAGAGGAGAATCAACAATTCAATTCAACAAAAGTTAGCATATAAAATGGAAGCTCGACACAGACAAAATTGAGGACAGTTGAGTGATTGCAATGAGAAAAAAAAAAATCTAGACATCAAATTGACTTCTAATTCACCCTGTGTGACTACCACAACAATTATTCAATAAAAGGATTATGAAGATAAGATTTCATCCAAGCAAGCTGTACTCGGGAAGTCCCATATAATAATACTATGTGAGAAGATATATTAAAGGAAATTCTAAAGAAAACTACTTTACAAGGATATGTTACCTCAACCTCACCTACAACTCACGAACAAGATCCTCTAGTAGAGTGAAATACACCCAACACTTGAGCTCCATAAGTAAAGAAAGGCTAAAAGAAAAATCTACTAAGAAACCTGACCTAAGGCATGCTTGAGATAAACCAATATTTGAAGCACTAGAAAAGTCTATGTGAGCAACATAGAAAAAAATTAAAAGAAGGATATTGGATAGTAGCAATATTTAGCAAAGACAAAAACAACAAAGGGATATTTAGTTAGAATGTTAGAACCAGGATATAAAGTGCAACTATTAGAACATAAAATACTAGTTGATCACCAATTGTTAAGGCACATATCACTAGCCAACAAGGTAGAATATTTAAAATATTTAAAAGCATTTGATGCCCATGAAAGTATAGTTGTATGGAAATGATCTATATTTTATCAACATATTAAAGTGCTTGCACCAAGTACTTATCAAACAACATTCCCTATGACTTCAAAACCAACACATACAATAGCACAATCATCTTGATCATCTTCCTAACAATATAAATTCAATTTCTTTGAGATAAGATTTTAGGATGTTCTCTCTCTTTTGAACAACAACATCACACTTAGGAAATTGAAGTTGAAAGTTCCAATAGATCGACTAGGGAAGGGAAGAGAAGAAGAATTCACATTTTAAATCTTGTATATGTAATTCAAGAAGTTCTCGTGACCCTGAAACTACATCTCCTAATTAGCCAACCACCCTTGTGGAAGAACTTTTATTTATTTTTTTGCTAAAGAAAGTATGGATCCTTCTATTTCATAAAACCAAAAAGATAGTGTACAATTTTACATGCAGGGAGAACCTTATAGTTTTAATAAGAATCTCGAGCCCATGGAAAAACGAACAAAAATGCCACCTGGCTACCGACAAGCATGAGAACCAACCAGGAACACTGCTTTAGAGGAAACCCTATTCATCTGAGTCATCCAATAAAAGTGCAATAAGATCGACAGATGAGGAGGATATTGCTCCGCCAAAAAGGTCAAAGTATAAAAGTCCCGCCTCCCAAGATGCACGAACCATCGCAACCGTTGATCGTTTGTGAATAGATCCAATGGATGATGTCGATATCACATGGGATAAGAAAGTTCGATGATAGTGAGAGGGGAAGAGTGGTTATTGGAACCCTCTCCCTGGGACGTGTTGGAGGGAGAATGGCATCGCGATGTTTTCATCAAAACCGCTTTCCAACAAAACACTGTGCGATCAACCAGAAACTACCTTGGGGGTGGTAAACCATGTTGAGACTCCAAATTCTTGAAGGCCCGGCCACTGGAAAACACAGGGCTCTGTCTGCACTTGTGGATTATCCTTGCTCGAACTTGAAACCGTAAATGTATAAGGGGTTTTTCATTAAACGAAGAATTGACAGACTCGTTTTGATCCACACGGTAAACGAAGAGCATCCTCTCGTTTGCTTTGGGAGTATGAGTGACCAGACTGAGAATCCGCCGCACCGCATAACCATTTATCCGATAATGATGACACAAGTTGATATTGAAATCAAAGGTTGAGTCAATTTGATCCCTTCTCCCAGGCTCTATCTTTAAACTCCAGCTTATCATTATCTGCATGTTCCTCAACAACTGTCTTTAACCTACTTTGCGGCAGATCATGCCAATTTGATGTCACTCTGATCTCTATAATGATAACAGCCTGGTTGGCGAGCAAATCAGCCACTTTGCTTGCCAACTTACGGACACACTTGAAGCTAACAATATGGAGGCTTTGAACGTGGTTTTGAATCCATTGATATCCTTGAATTAGTCTCCAATTTTTTGAGACTTTTTTTACCTTAGAACCCGCGCTCATTTTCTTGAATGAATTGATAATAAGTTTAGAGTCAGCCTCCACTATCACATTTTGTCCATTGTCCTGACTCAGGAGCTCTAAAAATTGTTCCATAGGCATAAACTCTGCGAATTTATTAGTGGCATGTCCCAAATGACAGTGGAAAATGAAGAGGACAGTACCTACCTGATCTCTAAGAACCCCTCCATAACTAGTTGCGCCCGAGTTGCCTTTTGAGGCTCCATCTATGTTGTATTTCAAATATTCCTTTGGAGGAGGATGCCAGAAAGCCTTTGCTTCCCTCAAGGAGATTGGATTCGTATATAGACCGTGAGGAGAGATGCCTTGCAGGCCCAGTGCACAAAGAATTCTTAGGTCAATAGCCGAGGGAGGGTTCTTGAGGATGCTTCTAACTATGGTGCTAATTGTTTCCTTCAGATGTTTTAAGATCAGCTCAAAAATTCATTGGGAAGTTCTCTTTACTTCTTTAAAGATTTGGTTGTTCCTTTCTTTCCAAACATTCCAGACAATGAAGCTCAGAAAAAGGGCCCAAGCTATGGCTAGAACTTCATTGTCTATAAAACTCTTTCTCTAGTTTGTCAGGGTGTTGCAGATGCTATTTTTGTCCATATCCGTCTATTGGAAAATAAAAGCAAAAGAGTCCCACAGACTAGAGGAGAACATACAACTGTTCAAAAGGTGCTCCATGATTTTCTCCTGCCCCTCACAAAGCTGACATCTGGAAGGTCCCAGAATGCCCCTTTTCCTAATATTGTCCCAATTTAAAATTTTCTTGTGCTCAACGAGCCACACGAAAAGTTTAATCTTCATCCAGCCCTGGTGTCTCCAAAGGTTAAGCCGGGTTTTGTCTGGAGATTGATAATTAAGGTCAATGAGAATGAGGTTTGCTTCCTTGAGGTTAAAAACCCTGTCATTATTGTTTCCCCATCTCAGCTGATCGTGGCCCTAAGATTTAAGAATATTCCTTTGGTATAACTTTTCCTTAAGTGTTTTTGCCTTAGTCTTTAGGACACTGTTGCCCCTAAGATCAAAATTCTTCCAGATTCTCCATTTATCATTGTTATTGGTTTTCTCCCAAAAGTCGTTCACCTTAGAAAGTCTGTTGCTACCATTGATTTCCTTGAAATCTGTTAGGTCTTCATTTAATAATATAGGTTCTTGTTGCCATCTATCCCCCCAGAACAAGCTGAGCTTTCCTTCTCTAATTTCCCAGAAGCTATTTCCTTGGACTAAACTCCTGTTATCCCAGGCTTTGCTCCAAATGTGCGAGCCCTTTCTGTGACATGACATTCTTATTAGATCATGGTTATGCCAGAAGCTGGCATATTTTTCTTTCCAAATGTTTTCCCACTGAGTCTCTGGCTCTTTAACCCAACGCCACCATAATTTGGCACCTAGAACCTTGCTGAGTAAGTCAGGATCATCCAAACCTAGCCCACCAAAGCTCTTAGGTTTGGATATCTTATCCCAAGCTACCAAGGCCCATTTCTTATGCTCCTTCCCCTTGCCCCAGAGGAAGTCTCGGTGGATGGATCTGAGATGATGTGGAACACTTTGAGGAGCTGGTAGAATAGATAGCATAAAGGGAATGATAGATTGAAGGATAGCTTTGGTTAGCACTAACCTACCAGCTAAATTTAGAGATTTGTAGGTCCATTTCTTGACCTTGTCTAGCAATTTGTTGATAACAAGTTACCATATGCTCTTGTGTAAGGGTTTCGCAGTGAGAGGAACTCCCAAATACTTTGAAGGGAGGAACTCCCATTGGAAGCCCATAATTATAGCAATGTTCCTTTGTATGGTAATGTGAGTATAAAAGAAAAAAAAAAATTATTTAGAAAGATTTACCTCCAAAACTGAAGCCGTGGCAAAGTCTTTCAAGATTTTATTATAGCCCAGAGCTTCCTTGACTATGGGGATTCCTTGTAGCATAGTGTCATCCACAAATTGTTGATGTGTTAAAACATGCCCCTCTTCAAAAAGTTGGAGACCTTTGACTGAGCCCACTACCTTCGGTTGTTTGATTTTTCTCCCCAGCCCTTCCATAATTAGAATAAAAAGAAAGGGAGAGAGTGGATCTCCCTACCTTAAGCCTCTTAAAGGAGTGAAAATCTTTGAGGGTGATCCATTAACCACGATTGAAAAGCTGGGTGAGGTGACTAGGGCCATAACCCATCTGATCCAGTTATGATCAAACCCAAAAGAATCAAGAACTTTTCTGATATATGTCAAGTTTAGCTTACCATAGGCTTTGGCTATGTCCAGATGCATGATCATGCCAGCTCTCTTGTTGTTAGTCAAAGAGTGAACTATCTCATGAGCTTGAATGATGTTGTTGACGATTTGTCTACCTTCCACGTATCCTGAGTGTTCCACTGCCACCAGGGTAGGAGGAAGGGGTTTGAGTGTATTAGCAACAACTTTGGAGATATTTTGAAGAAACCATTGCACAATGCAATGGGTATGAACCTATGAGGCATTAGGGCAACATCCTGTTTAGGGATCACGACGATAAAAGTTGTTTTAATCGCCTTCGGGATATTTTTATCCCTCCTTGAGTCTTCCACCATGCTCAAAATGTCCTGTTTTTCAATATTCCAGGAAGCTTTGAAGAAGTCTACAATGAACCCATCTGGACCTGGTGCCTTGCCATTTTGCATCTCATTAAGGACCTCCTTGACCTCCTCTTCTGACACTGGTATGTTGAGGTTGAAATTGTCTTCTTTGGATTCTAGCTTAGGTATATGCTTAGTAATCTCCCTGATAGATTTATCTCTGTTAGTGAAAGTTTCCTGAGCAATGCCCCGAAAGTGTTGTACTAGTTCTGTTTCTATTTCTTCATGCATGCTGAGCATATTACCTTTCTTTTCCTTAATAGTAGAAATCCTGTTGTGAGCTCTGTTCACCATAGTGTCTCTATGGAAGAATCCAATGTTGCGATCTCCTTATTTTAGCCATTGCAGTATGGAATTTTGCCTCCAAAAAATTTCCTCTTGATCATAAGATCTTCTGAGATTATAAATGTATCCAATTTGGATGCCACTTGGGACTCTCCTCCTCTTTTATTATTCCAAGTAAAGGTACCATTATTCGTGGCAATATCCACGAGCTTCATAATATCTAGGAATGTTAGAAACACACAAGAATCTTTGGTTAGAATTCTAGTTCCTCCTTTTTTTTCCAACAAAAATTTTATCATATTGGAATCCCCTCCCAAGATCTGGGGGATTTTCGGATGACGTTCCTTCAGCTTCTTCAGTGAATCAAGAAACAAGAGTTTTCCCTCCAACCTTTGGGGGCCATACACATTCGTAACCAAGTACATTTCCTTATTTCCCACTAGTTGAATGACCATTCAAAGATAGTTTCTCGAGCCTTCTGCATATACCATGTCAATCTTTTGGGGGTTCCAAAGCATGAGAATGCCTCCAACTGTATTCTCTACTTTGACCTCCAAAAACTCAAACCTGTTGAGCCATTTACCATGAATCTATTTTATCTTTTGAATGGAACATTTTGTTTCCTGAATGAAGATGACATCCGGGGCTACTTGCTTCATTATGTTACTTAATAATCTTTGTTTCCTTTTACTGCCTAGACCTCTTATATTCAAAGAAGTGAACTTCATTATCAAAGATTTTTAAAGGAGTAAGTGGATAGATCTCTCATCTTATCTAAACCTATCATTAGCTTCCCACATTCCATCAACAACCCCTTCTGTTTTTTCCGGCCTCTTTTCTTTCTTGGGATTCTTGGAGCTAATCCTCGTATGGATTTCAAAGCTTTTACTCCTTCGCTACCTTTTTTCATTCTTGCTTAGCTTTTTAGATCCATTGTTCTAGGTTTTCCAGATGAACAATTGCTGAACTCTATGGAACTCCTTTTGAGGTAACAAATCCTCTCCCTCTTTGGTTCCTTGTTCTAAGAAGCCTTCTAGATCTAGATTCTCTTTCTCCAAAATTTCTTGAAGTTTGTGCTCCTCTAGCTCCATGTCGCTCTGGGTTGTTTCATGGTCCATTTCTTGATCAACATCACTCATGGTGGCCTCTTTCTAGTACTCATCATTTTGTGCTTGTACCGAGTATTTCCCTTCCTCTTTCTCTGCAAAACTTCCTTTCGTTGCTTGTTCTTCTTTAATATTCTCTTCCTCTTCCTAAAGCCCTGGAAACTGTTTTGTCTGAGCTATTGTTGTTCTCGCTATTGATTCCTCATACCTCTCTTACTCCCTTTACTTCGATTAACTACTTTCTGAAAGTTGTCTGCTTCTTTCACTTTAGTGCTTCTGCTTTTGTTCATTTCCTTGTTGAGCGGACAGTCTCTAAAAAGATGTCCATGTTCATGGCATTTGCGACATTTGAATGGAATGTGCTCATAATCTACTGTTTGTACCCATTCTTCATAAAAAACTTCCAAGATTATCTCCTCTGGTAGGGCTCCTGATAGCTCCATTTCCACACAAATTCTGGAAAAGGAAGTATATTTTCCCCTTCTTGTGGCTTCAAAGGCTTTTACAAAGTTTCCTAATTTATTTCCTATAGCCATTAATGATTCATTTCACCAGTAATCAAGAGGTAGAGAGTAGAGCCTTTCCCAAACCGGTACTGAAGTAAAAGTCTCCTTTTTTGGTACAAAGTTCATGACCCAGGGTCTGATGTAGAGTCTTGCCGCATAAAGAAGTAGGGCCCTCCTTCAAATATTTTGTCCTTGTCTTCTATATTTATGAACACCACTGAAAGAAACCCTTAGAGCCAAGGTGAAGACCTATACTTCCTTTAGGTTTCCAATGGTATATGATCCATGATTGAAGAGCCTTTTGAGTGGGCCATAGTCCCATGAACTTGGAAATGATGGCATATTTCCCCATATGTTCCCTGTACTCCTGGAACTCCAAATTATTTAACACCACCCTGGGAGTTATGTTTGTTTTGGCTTTGCAGGGTCCCTTGTGTTTCTTGTATTTATTTTCCTGTTGTTTTTCCTCTACCTCCTTGTCTTTTGTGTGATATTGATCATTTTCTATGGGTTCAATTGACCCCACTTCTGTTCTCTTCTCTCCTTCCACTCATGTTTCCCTAACATCTTCTAGAGGCTTTTCCCCCTGTTGACCAAGGCCTTCTTATAGGAGGGAGTGGAGGTCCCTCCTCGTCCGCCCTTCATAGGAATTCAGAAAAACCCCTACACACATTGAACCAAGATCATTCTTCCCTCTGTTCTCTCGTGCCTCAAGTGAAAAAGCATTCTCCAAATGTGATCTTCCCAGAAGAACTTTTATTTCATTATAAGGATTTAAATTTTTTAATTTATGGTGTCAAATTTTGTACAAATTTTGTAAGACTCCAAATCTTCCCTTCTCTATCACAAAGAAGATATTAAGGGTAAGGGAGATGTTGGAGGGGCTAGTCGACTTAGTTGATGATCCCAAACAATTCTAGAATTCATAGTATAAATTCGATAAACTCTGTAGTTCAGTCCAGAGTCTAAGTTAGATAGGCTAAATTGGTTTTT
The DNA here is from genome assembly GCA_000404065.3 of Pinus taeda. Lineage (NCBI taxonomy): Eukaryota > Viridiplantae > Streptophyta > Pinopsida > Pinales > Pinaceae > Pinus > Pinus taeda. The sequence goes on along the minus strand of APFE030224342.1, from coordinate 1,074 downwards.
ACAATTAAATTTTTGTGACTATTTCGACATAAGATATATATACTGGATTTTAGAGATCTGTGGTATTTATCTTTTGAATTAGTTGCCGGAGAATCCACAATTTGAACTTTTTTATGCCAACATTTGGAATCCCAACTGGGATCCATCTTCAGGAATTTATTTCACTCCAAACATCCCCTCCGTACCGGGACAAGATTATGGATTTTAGAGATCTGTGTTATTTATCTTTTGAATTAGTTTCCGGAGAATCCACAGTTCGAACATTTTTATGCCAACGTTTGGAATCCCAGCTGGGATCCATCTTCAGGACTTTATTTCACTCCAAACATCCCCTCCGTACTGGGACAAGATTCTGGATTTTAGAGATTTGTGGTATTTATCTTTTGAATTAGTTGCCGGAGAATCCACAGTTTGAACTTTTTTATGCCAACGTTTGGAATCCCAACTAGGATCCATCTTCAGGACTTTATTTCACTCCAAACATCCCCTCCGTACCGGGACAAGATTCTGGATTTTAGAGATCTGTGGTATTTATCTTTTGAATTAGTTGCCGGAGAATCCACAGTTTGAACTTTTTTATGGCAACGTTTCGAGTCCCAACTGCGATCCATCTTCAAGACTTTATTTCACTCCAAACATCCCCTCCGTACTGGGACAAGATTCTGGATTTTAGAGATCTGTGGTATTTATCTTTTGAATTAGTTGTCGGAGAATCCACATTTTGAACTTTTTTATGCCAATGTTTCGAATCCCAACTGCGATCCATCTTCAGGAATTTATTTCACTCCAAACATCCCCTCCCTACCGAGACAAGATTCTGGATTTTAGAGTTCTGTGGTATTTATCTTTTGAATTAGTTGCCGGAGAATCCACAGTTTGAACTTTTTTATGCCAACGTTTCGAATAGCAACTGGGATCCATCTTCAGGAATTTATTTCACTCCAAACATCCCCTCTTTACCGGGACAAGATTCTGGATTTTAGAGATCTGTGGTATTTATATTTTGAATTAGTTGCCAGAGAATCCACAGTTTGAACTTTTTTATGCCAACGTTTCGAAAACTGAGATGTTTGG
>APFE030224337.1:0-11702 GCA_000404065.3 Pinus taeda | reverse complement strand
AACACCACGAAGCCGAAGAAGGGCACAGGAAAGTGGTGTGAGTTCCACAAGAGTCCCACTCATAACACAAGTGAGTGTCGGACCAAGCAGTCATTGGTGGCTGAGTTGAAGGCTTCCGAATCAGATACATGTTCCGACCCTGAGCCAGAAACCGACAAGGGGAATGGCAAAGGGAAGCAGATCATTGATGCGGATCCCAGCGCCACTGTTGCCACTGCCAAGATCCAGAAGAATGAGCCCGAAGAGCCAGAGGAGGGGAACGTCTTTTCCACTCACAGATGTGGGTGAAGGGTTCGCCGCTACAATTCATTGTCGACAGTGGCAGCCAAAAGAACCTGATTTCAGCAGAGGTCGTGAAGCGGTTGGGCCTAACGACTACACCACACCCGCAGCCGTACAGTATCGGGTGGCTTCATGAAGGACGAGATCTGAAAGTTCGCCAGCAGTGCCGCCTTCCGTACAGCATCAAACCATTCACAGACGAGGTATTGTGTGATGTTACACCTCTGGATGTTTGTGATGTACTATTAGGCCAACCATACTTGTGGAGGCGACATGCTGTGTATGAGTCAAGGCCTCAAGCTGTCATTATTTCTTTTAATAATTCATTATACAGGATACCAGAGGTAGCCCCACCTACCACCACATCTTTGATCACTGCTAAGAAAGGCAGCAAGCTCATATCACAGACCAAGAAATTCATTTGTATGGTGCACTCCCAAAGTAAGGGGAAGATCGTTGCTACATCCATGACCCCCGCAAAGGGTTCCTCCACACAGCAGTAGCAGCAAAGGAATACAGTCATGACAGAACACAGGAACAACTTCGCCTCACCCATAGGGGTACCACACAAGTTTCAGGTGGGCGACAAAGTTTGGCTACATCTGCAGAAAGAACGCCTTACTAGAACCCATCAGAAACTCAGACCACTCCGACATGGTCCTTACACCAATACTAAGGCTATGTGCAACAATGATTTGAAGCACATCATTCCTCCATTCCGTCGCCCGCACCAACTGTTCAATGTGGACCGTCGTTGACCATGCTTCCCACCATTACTGGACACATCAGAGATTGCAGGACAAGTTCAGCAGATGGAGGAACTCAACGCAATGGGGACCATTTCTTCCTAAGGGGGGAGAAATGATCCAGGTGGATGTTGTTGGCCACCCACCTATCCCATTTGGACCCTCACAATTGTCTCTTTCAGCATTTTCAGTTTCCTTAATTGTAGCACAACTTACTATTTTTAGCAGTTTTTCGGGTCCTGAACTTCCGGAGCCGTTTTGAGGCCCTAAACGACGTTTTTTGGGGAATCCAAGGGCAACATGGGTCTACCATAGTTCCAAAAATGGTATTTCTCGGATAGATCTTTCTAACGAGCTATCATACGCGTCAAACGGAGATCGTATGCTAAAGTTACAACCCCGGGAAATTGATGTACCAATTTACCCAAGACGGGGCCCACAATTTGGCGTTTCATCTTCTAAGGGTCGGTTTTGGAATGTGAAGGGTTTTCCATTGTTTCTCAATAATAAATAGGCCTTCGAGCCTCATTGTAACAAAAGTTCGGAATAGTTCAGAGACATGTAGCCGTACATCTCTTCTCAGAGATAAGCTACCATCGTCCTAGCTGATTTCCAATTCTGGTTGTAAGCATATTTCGGTATTTTCCATTAATGAAATGAAGTGTTATTTCCGCTGCATCTCTTTATTTATGGTTATCGCATCATTGTATTTATGGTTATCTCTGTAATCTATTACGTTCCTGTTTAAATCCGGATCAAAATCATCATGTTCCACAAGAGAGAAAATCATCTTGTCCCACAAGAGAGAGAATCATCTTGTTCCAGTGCACACCACCAGGGAAGGTGAGTCACCCTGTGGTTGTATGTTGCTCCAGTAAGAACCACAAACCCTCAGAGCTCCCACAGCTCAATGTATGCAACATGCAGGACCCTTGAACAAGGGTTTCTTGACGACTCCAAGTCGTTTGGGAAAATCAATGATTAGATCTTTCATCGAGGCTTTGACAAGGTGTATCGACCTGTACATCATCTTAATGCGATGGAGTCTCCTCTCTCATTGACTTATCATATCCCAGATGATGTCTATCTAATGGAGTAATCGACGAATACAGGATTCCTCAATAATCGAATCCCACCTCTAGTTCTTACAGAGAATCACAACGGTATGTGTTTAAACAGTTCACTGAAGAGCTTCCCCAACCAGGCAACTTCATACAAGTTCATTCTCATAGATATGTATCCGGTCTCGATGATGCTTATGGCAACCGACTTCTGCTTCCTGCTCATCCATTATATAAAAGTAGAATCTAAAGAGAAACAAAACTAAAAGTGTCCTAGTGATCTTCCACACTACCTGCCTAATCAACATTTGAATAATTATGAAGTTTCATATTTTCAGCAGTGTATCTCAATCCATGAGAGATTGTGTCCTTAAGACATCTTAGAAGATTCTTGGCACCAATCTAGTGAGGCTCAACCAAATATGAGCTCACAATTCTAACTGCAAAACATATGTTCGGATGAAGGTTCATTAAGATCGTCATTGCGAATGTGTTTTTGAAACTCAGACGCATTTCCCAAATCTGGTCCGACATCACTACCATATAACTTTTGAAAGTTAAGATCCTCGAGGTAGTCACAGACTTGCAGTCCACCATATCAAATCTTTTCAGAATCTTCACCACATATTTTCCTTGAGATAGGAAAATTTCCCTTGGCTTGTGCCACACTTCAAGTCCTAGGAAATAGTGCATCAGTCCTAGGTCCTTCATTTCAAATTCAGAAGCCAGCTCCCTCTTACATTTGAGAATGAGAGGGTCTACACCTATTAGAAAGAGGTCATCCACATACAACACCAGTATGAGAGGTTATCATCTTCAACCTTAAAGTAAAGGTTAGGATTGGCTTCACTCCTAGTGAATCCCAGCTCATCAAGTAGTTGTCGATCCTCTTATACCATGCTCGGGGTGCTTGCTTCAGCCCATAAAAAACCTTCTTCAACCTACATACATGAGATTTTTGATCATAAATCTCAAATGCTTTGGGTTGCTCCACGTAGACCTCTTCTTTGATCGATTCATGCAAGAACACGGTCTTGACATCCATCTGATGTAGGTTCCATCCTTGTGAAGAGGTAAGGGCTATGATTGAGTGGATGGTCGTATATCTAGCAAAAGGTGCAAATATCTCATCATAGTCTATACCTTCCTTCTGGGAGAAACCACGAGCAACAAAACGAGCCTTATACTTTTCCATACTTCCATCTACTGCATGCTTTATCTTGTAAAGCCATTTGGAAGTAACAACTATCTTATCCTGGCGTCTGGGAACTACTTCCCAGACATCATTCTTCATAATAGACTCGTATTCTTTGGCCATAGCATCCTTCCATACTTGATGCTTGACAGCATCTGAGAATGATGAAGGCTCATTCTGTATGATTGTGCTCATGATGGTTAGGTATCCCTAATACCTATTAGGTTTCTTACTTTCACGAAAGGTTCCTCAGGGTGCAGCATGTCCTTCAGCATCATCAAGTAGCCCCTTAAGCCATGAAGGCCTCTTCCTATAAGAGGAAGGCTCATGTGGAGGAGGATCAATCAGATCCGTGGGTTCTTCTACATCAAGCATTAATTCATCATCCTTTTCTTTCGGTTCCTTGGTGTCGTCTTCTTGAGACCTCCTCAAAGTTGGAAGATTGTCTACCTTGCTAAGAGCCATATCTTCACCAAAGGTGACATCATGACTAATCATGACTTACCTTTGACCGGCGATGAAATTTTCTTCAGGAGTCTTGGAACCGAATGCTTGATGAGGGCATCAATTTTGTACATATACGACAGTGCTTGTAGCTTCAACCCATAGAAACTTCGGAAGTCTTTGATCATGTAGCATGGCCCGGATAGCTTCCATAATCATGCGGTTCTTCCATTCCACCGCACCATTCTGTTTAGGAGTATATGGTGTAGTAGTCTCCCTCTTGATGCCAGCCTCTTTACAAAAATCATGGAAATCATTAGATTCATATTCAATCCCATTACCAATTCTTATTATCTTGATCTTCTTTTTAGTTTGATTCTCGATTAGGGCTTTGAAGTGTCGATACCAAGAGAACACTTCATCCTTCTTTTTCAAGAAGTATATCCAAGTCTTTCGAGAATAGTCATCTGTAAAAGTAAGATAATATCAATATCCTCCCAAGGCGTTCACAGGTATCATACCAGATATGTCTGAGTGAACTAGTTGTAATATATCGGAGGTCTTGTTTTGACTTGAGGGGACTGGTCCCCTTTTGAGAATTCCTTCAGCACATCCCAGACATACACCTTCTTTCTCTACTTGGAATTCAGGCATCTCTGTTACAATCTGTCTTACATCGGGTAGAGCTTTGTAATGAAGTTGGGCAAACCTTCGATGCCAAAGTTCAGACTGAAGAGTTGTGTCACAAGACATGACACCTAGTGGACTTCCACCGACCTAATATAAAGAATCAGCTCGAAACCCAAGAGTGAAAGCATCTTTAACATTATTTTTCCATATACGTACCTTTCCATCGCTAAAGGTTACCTTGTAGCCTTTGTCTTCCATTGCCAAGATGGATACTAGGTTCTTTTTTAGATCAGGTACATATAATACATCTTGTAAGTGGATTGTATTACCTTGATTCAATTTGAGAGAAACATTGCCAACACCTTTCACGGGGTATTTCATGTCATCTCCAAGGACAATTTCTAGGTTAGTTTCTTTCTCTACCAGATTATAGAGTACTTCTTTATAACCAGTGAAGTGTCTTGAGGCACCACTATCAATGAGCCAAATTCCCATTGAGTCCAAAGGAGCAGAGGTAGATAGAGTAGCTAGTAGATAATATTCAGCCTGCTTATTGTCAACAATGTTAGATTCATACCTGGCATTTCTAGCCTTCTTGAATGGTTGCCCTCTTCCTTGATTTCCAGCATTCCTTTTACCTTTTCCATTGAATTTTCCATTCCTTCAATTACCGTGAGAGGGATTTTTATCATCGTCACGGTGAGAGTCCTTTCTATCAGGGCATTCCCTTGCATAGTGACCTACTTTATTGCAAATGTAACATCGTCCTTTTCTTCCACCCTTAGGTCCAGCCTTTCTTTTCGATTTAGACACAAAATTATTTATTTTCTTAGCATAAGAAGAAAAGCAGCAGGAGGACCTTTAGGTAAGGGCATTTCTTGCTCTTCTACCCTTGTTTCTTCTTGAATTCATCTAGCCATTAATTCCTCGAAACCAGGAATTACGTTATTGTTCAGAAGAGTAGTCCTGAACATGTACCATTCGGATGGTAATCCTCCAAGAGTCATGAGTGCCATTTCTCTATTAGTAATAGTCTCCCAAATAGATAGGAGATCATTCTTGATCTCGGTGATTCTTAAGAAGTATGCCTGCATACTCTCATCTTTACCCTTCTTGATTTCCTTTAGCTTATTTCTAAGAAACAAAACTTGATTTGCATCATTAACTTTAAATAAACTTACCAATCAATCGTAGATTTCCTTGGAGGTGTCTAGTTCAGAGAAGTAGGCCACCAACTGTTTGTCGATAGAGTCCTAGATGATCTTCTTCGCTTTAACTTCTCCATTCTTCCATTTGTTCCTGGCAGTAGGAGGTGCATTTGATGGAGGCTCAATAATATTGCCTCTCACATGATCTAATACTCCTTGATCCTCAAGGGTTATATCGATAGACATCTTCCATCTATGATAGTCAGCTTTCTCACGGAGCTTGTCCTCAGCAAGAAAGAGTGTTGAGGACCCCATCGTTCTTTTAGGATAGCCTTGCCAATATTCTCTTCAGTGATTTCTCATGCTCTTGCTCGGACTTTGTCTTCACCTCAGCTCTGATCCCATGTTAAGTTATGGTATGTTCTATGCTTATAATAGTTTACTTCCTTTTCTTACTATATTCCACAGATTAGCAATCACATGTACATAAAGTAAAGTGCCAATAGAACATTAAATGATTGACAGAAAACAAGCCAAGACAAGAGACACAAGATGTGGTGGCTAGCTAGGGACAAACCCCACAATATGTGGGGAAACCCTTTGATCAAATCTTCTTTTATCTTCAATAATTCAGCAGAAAGAAATAGTACAATAAACTTGATTTATATCAGTAGTAGCAAACCCTAGATCAACAACATCAGCATTAGCGACTTCATCATCAAACTAGGGCAGACAGTATCTCACAAACCGATTGTCAGATCGGCTTGATTCCAGCACCAAAAGTTGTGGCTTTCGGAAAAATTTCAGATGAACCTACAACATAGTTTAGATGAGGAGATCTTCTAGTCCACGCAGGTCGAACTTCACTTCTACAGTTGCAGCTTCAGTTTCAACAGCTTCCTTCAAAGTAGGGCAGTCGATATCTTGCAAACCGTATGTCGGATTGACTTGATTCCACCACCAAAAGTTGTGGCTTTCAGAGGAGGTTCGGATGAGCCTACAGTGCATTTCAAATAAGGAGATCTTCTAGTCCACGTAGGTCAAACTTTACTTCTGCAGTTGCAGCTCCAGTTTCAGCAGCTTTCGGCTTCACATGTGTGAGGAAGAGACCCTTTTCTACGCAGTAGAGAAGAGACTCTTTTCTGCACAGTAGAGAGAGACAGATGTGATGAGATGAGTGAGTCTAAATGAGGAAAAGTCCTCCTATATTTATACACAACGTTGGTGTTTGAATAGATGCGACTGTTGGGCTTCTGAGATTACATGAGTTGTAAGTCGGCTTGATAATAATTACATAATCAAAATAAATTCATATCTCCATGAATACTTATCGGAATTAGATGATCTTTATATCAATACAACACCTCTCAATGAGAGGAATCTAATGAACATATTATTAGCCATGAATGAGATGATCCACATGAAGTTTTCCCTAGTTTCCAATTTTAACATTAAGCTACTCTACCACTCAGGAGATCAGGTAGGAAAACTCAGATATAGGGAGAATGCTTTTATAACTAGTATGTTAAACATTGTTGAACTCTCTAGTTATAAAGAAGCTAGTCAACATAATGAATAGAGGGAAGCCATGGAAGAAGAATATGAATCAATACCTAAAAACAAAACCTAGGATGTAGTTGAATTAGCTAAAGGCAAACAACCCATAGGTTGCAAATGGCTATACAAGCCTAAATATAAAGCGAATGGGAGTATAGATAAATATAAAGCTAGGTTGGTTGAAAAGGGGTACTCGTAGAAAGAAGGTATATAATATGAGGAAACCTTTGCCCCTGTAGCTAAATTAAGCACAATCAAAATTTTAATTACCTTAGTTACCAAACATCACTAGATGATACACCAAATAGATGTGAAATATGCATTTTCAAATGGGGAATTAAAAGAAGAAGTGTATTTAGTGCAACCTGAGGGATTTGTTAAACAAGGGGAAGAATATTTAGTCTGTAGATTAAAGAAAGCATTATATGGAATAAAACATGCACCCAGGTCATGGTATGATAAAATTGATTCATTTTTCCTACAAGATAGTTATAAAAGAAGCAAGAATGACCCTAATACGTATATCGTGTTTGACAAAGAGGGGTGAATTGTTTTATTTATTTATATGTGGATAATCTTATCATTACAGGAAATGCAAATGAACTCATTAAATAAATCAAAGAGCGGATGTCACATGTTTTTGAGATGAAATACCTTAGAGAGCTACACTATTGTTTGGGTCTAGAAGTCTAGAGAGATTCTAGTGAGACCTTGTTGTCATAGGGTAAGTATGTAAGGAGTTTACTGAAAAAGTTCAGAATGGAATAATGAAAAGATGCAGCAGTGCCTTTACAGTAGAATACCAAACTTGAGAATGATGATGGTTCTAAGGAGGCACATGCAACATTGTATAGACAACTGGTTAGGAGTTTAATCTACTTGACTACAAATAGGTCGGATTTGGCTTATGAAGTCACTGTATTGAGCCAATTCATGTCAAAGCCTCTTGAGAGTCATTGGGTTGCAGCGAAAGACGTCTTAAGGTATCTTCAAGGAACCTTAAACTATGGTATTAAATATACTGATTCATGTGATGTTACATTGACAAGTTTTTCAAACTCTGATTGGCCTGGAAATGTAGATGACAGATGATCCATAACACGCTATGCATTTAGCATTGGGTCTGGGGCATTGCAGGAAGGAGAAAAACACAGAAAATAACATCCTTGTCTTTAGCAGAAGCTGAGAATCAAGCGATGTGTGCAACAACTTGTGAAATAGTTTGGTTGAGTACACTTCTCCATGATGCTGGAGAAAAACAAAGGGTTGAAAAAGTTATCAAATGCGACAAATAGAGCTCTATCAAACTTGCAAATAATTCAGTAATTCATAAAAACACAGAGCACATTGATACAAAGTTTCATTTTGTAGGGAGAATGTTAGTCAAAGGAAATGCATATTGAATATTATAATACATGTGACAACGGTGTTGATACTTTCACTAAGCCTCTTGGTAAAATCATGTTTGAATTGTTTAAGGAAATATTAGGAATATTTGTGAACCACTTTCCCCGTTAAGGGGGAGTGTTGAAGATAATGGAGAAATGTAATTTAGGTTCACTGGAGACTTAGATTAAGATTTAGTTCTTATTTCTTAAGTATCCATTCTACCTTTCCTATTTGCATGTAAATTATATATTCATGATTTGTAATGTGAATGGTGCTCCTCACGTGTGAGGTTCCAGTTTGATTAATAAAGTTGATTCTTCCATTATTAACAATTCTTACCCATCTTTATTTAGCATGCACATGCCCAAGAATGATTCTTATCCATAGAATTATAATAAATTCTATAACTAACAAAAATAAAAAGTAATAATAATGGTTTAAGTGATTTCAATGACCATAAAGATAGATAGTATAATAATTTCATAAATAAATAATATAGAAACCTAGTCAAAATCACTTACAAATAAATTCATTGTAATAGGTTAAAATTTTTAAAATATAGTTAATTTGAAGGCATTTGAAGAAAATAAACAATTGGGACAATCTCAAATGCACTAATAGTCAGCATAAAGGCCCTAATAGTCAGCAGGTGATGTAAAACATAATGTAAAATTTGACTCAACGTTAAATGGTAAAAGCTTCACGTCTTAGGTGAGGAGCAAATTCGACAGAAATATGAACGCCCAAGAAGAAACTTCATCCTAACTTGGCAATCGATAAAACTTAATCATGCACTCTCTTTTATTTCTAGACGGTGATAAATATAACAGTCATGCTGTATTTTTATTGTAAAGCATAAGAATCAAATTCATCGAGGAAAACATAGAAAGAGGACGTAAATCCACCACAATTCATGTTCAGCATTCCAAGGAATAAAAATAGTGGCTTAAGATGTAGTCTTATTTTGGATTACAATCAACCAAATGGCTTAAGATGTAATGTTATTTTGCGTTACAATCAACCAAATGATTAGACAGTAGGGATAATCAATTATTTCTTGGAGGAATGCTCTGAGAGTTTCTGAAAAGGTTGTCGGGATCAACTTCTGTTTTGGCCTTCACAAGTCTGTCGAAATTGTATTGGAAATACTTGTTACCCCATGCTTCGGCTTCGGTGACTCTGGTAGTTCAATTGACTGCACTGCCTAGATCCAGATCCAAATAATTGACATAAGAAGATCTGCGAGAAGAATAAACATAAGGAGCCATGTATGCATAAAGCGTTCGCATATAATTAACGTAGTGTTCATCGTCAGTGCTGTTGTTCCATACGACCTTGTACTGTATGTCGAATATGTTTCTAGCTCTGTGAGGGAAGGGTATAGAAGAGGAAGGAATCCTGTCCATAATTCCTCCTAGAGGAGAGAAAATTGCATACACATTGACCTCTTCTTCCATGATGTCCCACAGTCCTTGGAGGCCGGATTTGGGCAGCGGGTTTGTTGCCATATCTGATTTAATTTTGATAATATTAAAATGTCAAACAGTCATGATGATATTAAAATGTCCATAATGGGATATATTAAAAGTCACCTTTTGATTCTTGAAGAAGTCAATTCCATGGTCTCTCTCGGTGGTATGATAAGGTTAAGAGTGGTCCGTATTGGATAGCATTAAAAGTCACTATAGGATATGGCAGAATCACTTCTAGCTAGATATAATTTAGTTACATATAATTTTTTATCGCCGATACTGCTTTCAACAAACAAGGAAGCATTGCGATTTCTTATATTTAATTTGTTTTGTGCAGACATCAGGCATGAAAGGTTTGACATTATTAAGTGTCTTGGACAGGGTATTCAGCTGATTGACTCATACTAGTGAACCTTATAGCCCGTACTAATTACGCAGCTTTGAATCTTTATGGTTGTGTTTAACCTATTAAGTGGGTAATAGGAACTGCGAGGTTGATCTAGCTCAACATTTAGGAGTGTTATGCATATCACAAAGCCTAGCAAGATAAACAAGGGCAACTGCATAGCAGTAGTCCCTGCTGTATTTCTTGTAAAGTTGAAACAAATATTATTATTTTTGAACCTAAACCTCTGTTTTGATCAACATTTTAGGGAAAACCATTCCCATGTGTCTTTCAAATTGAAATGTATTTCTTTGCAAGATCCATATAATTTTATTCCTGGACATTAAAGTTTGATTCATTTCGAACGATATTTATATCGTCATTTCAAATGATATTTATAATGTGTTTTAACTTATGTTCTATTTCTTAATGTAAAGTAATTGTGAGACAAGGTTGGACATTGAATTTTGATTCATTTTGATTGATATTGATGCTATTATTTTTAATGATATTGATAACCTCTGTTTTGATCAACATTTTCGGGAAAACCATTCCCATGTGTCTTTCAAATTGAAATGTATTTCTTTGCAAGATCCATATAATTTTATTCCTGGACATTAAAGTTTGATTCATTTCGAACGATATTTATATCGTCATTTCAAATGATATTTATAATGTGTTTTAACTTATGTTCTATTTCTTAATGTAAAGTAATTGTGAGACAAGGTTGGACATTGAATTTTGATTCATTTTGATTGATATTGATGCTATTATTTTTAATGATATTGATATTGTTTTATCTTAGGTTTTGTTTTTGAGTGTAAAGATCTTTTCAGACAAGGAAGATGTTTTAGCCTTTTTGTCCTACAGCCAAAGGATTAAACTTGGGATTCATATAATCTAGAAGAGGGTTCAAGGATATATTATGAGAAATCATTAGAGATGGAATTTCTGTCAACTAACATCTATGAAATATTCATATAACTTGGAAGATAGTTCAAGGATATATTGTGAGAAATCAATAGAGATGACATTTGTGTCAACTAACATGGATGAAAGATTCATATAACCTAGAAGAGGGTTCAAGGATATACTGTGAGAAATAAGTAGAGATGGCATTTGTGTCAACTAACATGGATGAAATATTGGCTAACATTCTATAATCAAGAACCAGAAACAAGCATTGAGTGAGTTATTAAACAATTATTCGGTTTCAACCATGAACCTATCTATGTAAGAGGCTATAAGCCAAAGCCATTTTCACCTTATATCCCAATGAGCTAAAAATCAGTCTGATACGCTTGTTAGAAATTGTATAGGGGCAGAGGAGTTTCAGTTATGGCAAGAAAATCACAACTACACATAGGCTTTAATAAAACACATAAATTTACTC
>APFE030224332.1:3396-19542 GCA_000404065.3 Pinus taeda | reverse complement strand
TTACCTTTTTCTTCTTGATTTGTCCTTCTATCTTGATAGTTTGAGGAGTGGTAATTCCTGCCAGTGCATTACAGGATATGGTCGGATTTATTTCTTCTTCATCTAGGCTTTGTTCCTGGAGTATATCTTCTTCTTTTGACCTTTCTTGCTCCTTTTCTTCTTCCTTTTCACAATATATGTAGAATAATTTCTTCTCAGCACACTTGTGACCTTTAGTGTATTTGCTATCACAACTGTAACAAAGCCCTTTTGCTCTTTTTTCTTCCAATTGTTGTGGTGTCAACCTTATAGGTTGTGGAAGACTAGGGGCAACAACACTTCCGTTGTGAGTGGTATGCTTCCTGGTTGCCATAATTTTGCTTTCCATTTTCCTTGCTAACCTGAATGCCTTCTCTAATGAATCAGGTTCCCAAAGGCGAACATCATATTGGATATTATCCTTTAAAGACACTATGAACACATCAATCCTATGCTCCTCTGGATTATCTTTTACCCTTATGTTCAATTTTTGGAACTCCTTAATGTGCTCCATTATTGAACCCTTTTGTTTGAGACTTATCAATTAGCTAAAAAAAGTGTTTCTTTTTGTATCCTCATAATGTGCTGTCAATTCTGTCGTAAAAGTTGCCCAAGTGATAATTTGCTTACAAGAGCAAAGCCATTGATACCATACAAATTGATTTGGTTCCAAATATAATGTTTCAATACGTACATTTTGTCTGTTTTGCACATTATTGAGATAAAAAATTGCTCCATCTGTAATATCCATGTTGCGGGATCCTTGCCATCAAACTTCCTCATATTGATTTTTGGAATATGGTGGGTCTTCGATCCATCATTATAGTCTGTGGAATCATGATTACCATTTATTTTTTTCTCATCATGAGCTTCCTTTACTACCCTTTCACCATTAGTAAGCATTTTTTGTAGAAACTTTGTCAAATCTGTCTTCAAATCTGTCTTCAAATCTGTCTTCATATCTTCCATGCCTGTCTTCAAATTGTCCATCTTAGCTTCCACGTCATTCATCTTAATTTCTATGCCTTTATTTAAACAATCCATCTTAGCTTCTACACCTTTCTTTAAACCATCCATCTTAGCTTCTACATCTTTCTTTAAACTATCCATCTTAGATTCTGTTGCTTTTTGTGCAAGTGACACTTGTTGCACTTGGTCTCGTAATTTTGATATATCATGTTGCATTTCTTCCTCTTCTTCATCAGTCATGCTAGAGCTTTCATGTTGCTTACTAGTTGTTTTCATTTTCTTTCCTCACGACATCAATTATCGATAATAATGCTTTACTATGCCCTTTGAATTCCTTCAAACTAATTTTTCAAACCAAGCTTATGCAAAAATTAAAAAAAAACTACACATTGTTTTTCACTTTGTGGGATCTTCATATTGATCTGATGTATCTCTATAATTTTGGATCACCTAGTTCTCAAATTGTGACCTGCAGTAGCCCTCTGCGTCCTCTTTCTAATGCCACCAGTTTGATCCCAACTAAATTCTCCAGAGAAGAGTTATGCTAAATCTCCCACAGTGACGTGACTATAGACTAGTTTAATAGAGCTAAATTGTATGATCTGCCACGAGTCACTGTTTCGTCCTATGGCTCTAAAAAATATATACAAGAAACTACGGTCTATCCTCTTTCTATACCTTCTTACAAAACTTCAATCTGATGCTCAGAGAGAAAGTCATGATGATTTTCCCCAGGTCACCTTTTTGGAATGTAACTCGGGGGTCTACAAAAAATATCAACTTCCTCAAATCACATCTCTGCAAATATAGTGCGAAAATCTCTGAAACTCGGACTCAAGGTTCAGTGTGATTTTGTCTCAAATGGGTTGTTTTTCAGCTTCTGAAACATTGCAAAAAAAAAGTTATAGAGAAAATTCTACGATGACCTATTTGGAGTAGAAAAACCCTAGAATCCAAAGCTCTGATACCAAATGTTATGAAACCAGCCACAAAAAGATAAAAAAGATAGTTGAACGCCTTACAATTCAACTTCTTCGAGGGGGTAACCTCCTTTGCATTACACAAATGAATAATTCTTGGATGATTCAAATGAAAAAAACTCCTTTATATATATAGGAGTCTAAGGAGTCACAATATAACCCAGGCAACCTAACAATAATAATATAAAGCCAGAAAAATAACAATAAAGGGATTCTATGGGGCACAATAATAACAATATGGGGACAATAAGGTTACGACAATATTAATAAGGGATACAACTACAATAGTAATGGGGTAATCATTAGTATTATAGGGACCAAACACATGTGTTGAAGGAGTGAACAAAATTGCCCAAAAGAAGCCATTTGAGCAGTGAAAATCACAATTTTTTTTTGCAACATAACATGTTTTATCAAGGGCTCACTGAAGTCAAAATTCCAAAGGTGCATAAGTCGTTTTGGGAACCTCGTCAAATTTTAAAAGGTTCACTACATCACAAGACTCAATTCATTTTTTTATTCATGAAATTCGACTTCAATTGTGTGTCTTCAATGAAAGGATTTGTTCATGAAAATATTTCTTTTAAGGTATTTTAAAGAAAATGATTTAAAAAATGTTTTTTTTTTTTGTCTGTTGAAAAGTAATTTTAAAGATATTTTAGGGAGCTTATTTCATTGAGAAAAAATGATTTTTTAAAAGAGGTGGTGTTTGATTCAATTTAAAAAAAAAAGGGGGTGCACATTTGCATTTGAAGAAATTACTTTTTCTAGCACTTTGACCCAAACAGTGACTCTGCTTGGAAAAAATTATGAGTTTTGGTCTTTTAGAATGAAGATATTTTTACAAGCCCGAGAGTGTTGGGTTACACTTCAAAACGCCTATGTAGAACCGACCCAAGAAGTACATGTGACCATGACCAATAATCAGAGGAATGTTGCTATTGAACTTAGAAAGAAAGAGCACGAAGCCAAATGTTGGAAGCATAAGACAATCAATGACTCTATCTTCAAGAAGATAACCGACATATCAACAAAAAAAGAAGCTTTGGATATTTTAAAAAATGTGTAGCAAGTTAATGACACGTTCAATACTATTGAATTGTAGACATTAGGAGCTCAGTTCAAAACCATGAAGATGACTAACACAGAGAATGTGGATCAGTTCATGACTAGAGTCATGGGAATAGTCAATCATATCAAACTCATTGGTGAAACCATTACATATCGGAAGATTGTTAAAAAATTCCTTTGAAGCCTTCAAATGAAGTATGACATGGTTGTAACATCCATTTTGTAATCCAATGATTTTATGACTTTCTGAGCAGAACAATTGACTAGATCACTTCTAGCACATGAAACAAGACTCAACTTGGCAGAAGATTCCATGGAACAAGCTTTCAAATCACATCTCTCTCTTTGTAGAGGAAGATATAGAGGATATAGAGGTGGGAGCAAGTGTGGTAGAGGCTGATCAAAACATCATCATGCAACAAAGAAGTGGAGACCTCTAAAAAACAAAAACAAAGAAACATAATATGGAGAAAATCTAATGTTAAATTCCATTACTACAAAAAAATTTGAGCATTATGGACATGAATGCAGAAAGAAATAGTCAGATCAATAAGGAGGGAGCATCCATGTAACAAACGCCTCCCACATCTACCCAAGTAACTGTGCAATTGGGGTAAACATGTGATGAGAAGTTACTATGATATGGTTCAGCCTCTACACAACATACCAGATGTTCTACACCTGCTACAAGACTCCCACAATGCATCCAAGTCATTTCCTTGATAGGCCCCTAGGTCCTACTAATCTTCTAGACCACTAAACCCCTTGACACTCACTTTATATATATAAGGATCTGTCTGAAAACCTATGGATGCACACATAGCATGGGTATGCATGCGTATGGGGTTTTTTCTCCGTATCTATGCTTGCGACTCCAAGATTTATGCCACCTCTCAACCCTAGAATCCAGGTCACCCAGAAACCCCCGTAGCTTTTAGAATCCATGAAATACATTATGAAAAAACTTATAAATTAAAAATTAGCTCGAGGACTAGGCCTGACCATCCCCAATAGGGACCGACATTCTGTCTAACACTTGATGTCAATGTAATCTAGAGGAAATGAATACAAGGGAGAGTGTAAATGACTCATAACTCACATGAGACTTGAAAAGAAGGATCACCACCCTCTTCCTTTAAGTGTTTTGACATCAGTTTGCTCTTGCATTCATTATACTTTCAGTTACAAGTAAATACATGAAAATAACTAGTTATATAACCAAAATTAAGCCATGTAAATAGGTATGAGATAACAACTATTAAAGCCACATATTAACAAGTACAAAATCAAGAGAACCTAGCTTTTATTAAACATAGGAAAACTTGACTAGTTTTGGGACTTCCACGTACCACCTGATAGTAGACATGGATGGAAAAATTCATTCTTCCATCTGGTCACCCCCATGCCATATTCCTAGCATGAATGTGGGATCTCATGGATAAACCAATCCAACAAAAAATGAAGGGAACCTAGAGGTTAAACCACCTCCACCCTCACCAAATTGTGATCTCACCAAAACTGGCATCAAGGTCACCAAAATAAACCAACCTAGGAATGCATGTAGACTCCATCACTATCCTTAGGGAATCTTCTATCTCCTTGCCTTCAGGCTTTACCGCTATCCACACCATACCACTAGGCCCTAAATGAAGACACTAGCCTCTCAGGATTTACCACAATCCACACCAGATCACTAGGCCCTAAATTGAGACTCCACTCTGAGGTTTTACCATGTATCTCACCAAAAGCAGTCAAAGGATTCCTAGGCCTTTTTGAATTCTGTTAAGACCACCTCTACCTTAGATTCTGAAACTATCCGAAAATTCCAAATCTCAAAACCGAGAAAACAATCCCATCACACCATGGATATCTAGGAAAAGGCAAGGAAAGGCTGAAAACCACTATCATAGCCCATAAAAATGATACCACTGACAATAAGAGGACTGTATACAAACATAGAAAGCCATTCGTGTTAAAACCAACTAGGGAATCACACATACAATACGTTACGTGCAAGTATTCCTGCTAAAGTTTCTTGATCTTACTCTTCCTTGTTTGATATTTTCTTTCCTTTCCTTTTCTTTCTTTTCTCTTCCTTTCTCCAAAGAAAAGCTTGAGAAGAAGCTTAACACTAACAAAACTTTCCAATTGATCCTCATAAGCATTTTTATCAATGAGGCCTCTATTTTATTCAATTTCCATTATTTTCCTTCATTTTCCTCCTCACATGAAACTTGTAACCTTTCACCTTCCTTTTCTCCTAATTTCCTTTATATTCAAAAATAAATGTGCTAAAATACCTTTTTGCCTTTTTTAATTCCCTAGTCATTGCCTTTTCCAATTTCCTTAGCCATAATAAACTGAATGAACACCCAACCTAGGATGTATTTCCCAACATTCAATTTGGATTACGGGTTCTGTGACCTTGGTATTATTTTTGACTTTATTAACTTCTATTACATGAAATTTGAACCAAGTGCTATTATAGTCCATCTCTCCAACAATAAAGGATAATCCTATGAAACAATGTTTCTTTCTTGCTATCTTTATGAAGACACTCACAAAAAGGACCTTTGATTGTTGGAAAGTGGTTGTAGCAATCATATGATAGGTAACAAAGATCTTCTTTCTTATATTGATGCTTCCATAACATCATAAGTTAGTCTTGGAGATAATTCTTGTATTAAATCTGAAGGGAAATGTATTGTCCCTATTCTTACTAAACAAAATTAGGACAACTACATACCTAACATATTATGTTCCACATCTGAAGCATAACCTTATTAGTGTCGGACAATTGATGGAACATGGTTATGATGTAATATTTTAAGGGAACACATGTTATATCTATGACAAACCTCAGAAGATTGATAGCAAAGGCTTAGAAAAACAAGAATATGTTGTTTCCATTGACTCTTAGCAGTCGAATTCTATCACGGTCTTTAGTCCATAATGTGTCAAGAATATACGAGTTTCAACTATGACATTCTAGTTATGACCACATCCCATGCAAGATTCTAAGTCCTATTCAAAAAAAATCGATCATCATTGGTCTCCCTACTATGAATAAAAGAGATCTTAATTGTGAAATTTGTGTTCTGTCCAAGAATAAAAGAGGTAGCTTTCCCACATCTTCCTTTAGAGAAAAAGAACCTTTAGGGCTAGTCCATACAAATATATGTGGCCCGATACAGACATAGTCCATTGTTGCTAATGTTTATTTTCTGACATTCATTGACAATTATAGCAAGAAGATATGTGTTTATTTTCTCAAAAATAAATCAGATACTTTCTCAAGATTTAAAGAGTTCAAAGCATACGCACAAAAGCAGAGTGGAAAGCCTTTGAAATTTGTTAAGTTGTATAGAGGAGGAGAGTAAAAATCCAATGACTTTAATGTTTTTTTTCAACAACAAGGAATCACCATGTAGTGTTGAGAAATATAGGGCATGCAAGCTAAAGAAGTCTCTCTATGGGTTAAAACAGTCACCAAGGACATGGTATCATAAATTTGATACATTTATACAGGGACTTGGCTTCACCAGAAGAAAAGAAAATCATTGTGTCTATTTTAAATTCATTGGTGATCATGTTATTTATCTAGTCTTTTATGTGGATGATATGTTGCTGGTTGGAAAGGACGAAGAAATTATCTAGGATTTGAAGACCCCATTGTTCTTGAAATTCAACATGAAAGATCTTGGTGCTGCAAACTACATTTTGGGCATGGAAATTAAAAGAGATCAGGCAAAGAGGAATCTCTAGTTAAACCAAAGGAAGTATGTCGAGATAATATTAAAGAGGTTTAATATACAGGATAGTAAACCAGTGAAGGTTCCTATTCCTGTAGGTGTAAATTTATCTGCTGAACAACCTCCCAAGACAGAAGAAGAGGAAGATGACATGTATCGTGTTCCATATGCAAGTGTAGATGGTAGTTTGATGTATGCGATAGTCTGTATTAGACCAGACATTCCACATGTAATGGGAGTATTCAGCAGGTTTATGTCAAAACTGAGGAAGGAGCATTGGACAACACTGAAGCGAGCTTTCAAGTATTTGCGTGGCACTAGTGATTATGACTTGTACTACCAAGGAAGACCAGGAATGGACAGAGTGTTGGATATTCATGGATTTGTTGATGTAGACTGGGCTGGAGATCTGGATCAAAGAATATCTACAGGTGGGTATGTGTTTAACCTATTTGGAGGTGCAGTTAGTTGGATGAGTAAGAAACAATTTGTAGTGGCACTATCAACTACAAAGGAAGAATACATGGTAGCCACTCATGCAAGCAAGGAAGCAGTTTGGTTGCACAGATCATGTTCAAGTATGGGGTTAGTACAGGAAGCTATAAGGATAGTTTGTGACAGCCAAAGTGCAATTTTCTTGGCAAAGCACCTTGCTTATGATGCAAAGACAAAGCACATTAATGTTCAGTATCACTTTGTGAGGGATATGATAGAAGGCAAAAAGGTGTTTCTAGTAAAGGTGGACACTTTGAAGAATACTATAAATGCATTGACAAAAATTGTAACGTTTGAGAGGTCCTATTAGTGTAGAGAAACAATGGGCATTTGAGGGCTAGATAAATGACTAACCTCTCCTATGGCCCCTATGGAAAGAAAACAACAAGTGGGAGAATGTTTGCTTGTGTTATATTCTTTCCATGACTAGCCTCCCTAGTTAACTAGGGTGTTAGAAGGGGGGGCAAAGACCCCCTTCGTTGCATCGATTATGCAATGGGGGGGTTACAGGGGGTTTAAGGGGGTGGTTAGCCCCCCTCTATGGGATCTGGGGTAGTGTCCAAGGATTTTTTATTTTTTTGGACACTATATTATGTTGGGTGGACCTACCTATGTTTTTGTGCATGATTTTGGATGTGATGGTTTTTCAGTGCATGGTTTTGGATGCGATGGTTTTTCGGTCCATGGTATTGGATGCTTCGACATGTATAAATATGTCTTGTAATATTGAAAGGAACATAATGAAAAATCAAGCTAGTAGTCTCGGCTTTGGGGTCCAACGGAAAATCTCTATGTATATGTGTTTTATGTGTTATGCTCTCGTATCATCTATTTTCTGTATGGGGTAAAACGTACACTCCGATCCATCCAAGCTATGTAAACCTCTCTTTTCCCAAGCTAAACTAGTTTTTTTTGGAGTGAGTTTGAATGATCAGCAAGAGATCTATGGCTTGTAGCTTTCTAGTGTATGTTGAGGGAGAATAGTGTGTTTTGGTTTGCTTTAAGACTAGAGGGAAGAGGCCTTAAAACTTCCACTGTTGCGGATATCCATGAAGTGCTAGTAGAATCGTGGGAACCCAGATACGTCGGAGGATACTAGCAATGTTAAGGCATCAATTGTAATCTCTTTTTGATTTATATGAATACGGCTATTGATTGATTTCCTCTATGAAGTGTTATTTTACATCTTTATGGCTTAATTTTCCTTTACCTATTAAGTAGGTTGAATACAATATTGTATGGTATCACATTCGTTGTTGTTGTTGTTTGCTTGTTTTAGGTATTCGAAGGAAGGAAACGAAAGATAGCTGGAGTGAGGAAGTAGGATCATCACCAAATGGAATAGCATTCCAAGAGGGAGGCCCTCCTAATTGATTCTATCTTAAGGATATTTTCCATAGATTTCTTTCTTGTGGCTAGACCTACTCTCCCGGGCTAGAGGAATTGTTTGTGTTTGCACTAAGAATTTACCTACACCACAACACCTTAGGTTGCATAGATTAACAAGCAATTCCAATTCTAGTCTATGTTTATGCACAACCTCTAGTAAAAACAAAGGCTAAGGCGTTATAGACTATTGAATTGAAACAATGACTAATGCTACAATAATTAAAACCAACACAAAATGCACAACCCAAAACCCACATAAATAAAAACCCATAAATTAGCGAAAACCCACAAAACCCGCACAAGTGAAGGTGTATAAAAACACATACACATGCATAAAAAATGGAGAATAATAAAATTGGGCTAAATGTGTTAAAAAACATAGTATTCGGGCTGGTAGGACAATGTCCTACCTTCTATGTCTAGTTGTTGTTTTTTCTCCATTCTAGAAAGCGATAAGAACAACAGACGCTCCAAAAAAAGTAGCTCAGACTACAACAACCTGCAACAACCTACAATACAACAGCAAACATGGTTAGATATCCCCAAAAATGTAGGGAAAATGTGAAATTCAACCTCATAAATTTAACTACAAACCTAAATTTCCAGCCTTGTCCAACACAGAGCTGAGCTAAATCTCTCACAGGGAGAGACACAAACAAATAAAAAGCCCATACCACGAGAAGGGGAAGATAAGCTGGTCAAAAGAACAAGACAAAATCGATGAAAGCAACTGAACAACCTACATTGAAACCATCTATGTTGATCCATAAAGCCCTACCCACATCACTGAAATCACTACCCACATCACCAACGGCCATAATGGCAGTGACCAACATTGGAGAAATGACACACAACTACTCAACAGAGAAAATGGACAAGAATATGGCCCAAACAAAAAAGAATGCAACACAAAACAAGCTACAAGGTTGATGGCGTTACAAACACTAAACCCCTCCTCGACCTCCCAAACTAGTACTATGTCAAGAAAACATGTCATTCCATGTTGTGGGCACGTGTCGTACAAAGGGTGAGGTGCCAACATTGTTATAGACATTTTTGGGCACTGCAACCCCAATCATAAATGTCCATAAACTAGGGGCTCCTAAGTCCCTAAAATTGTTGCTTCACTCCCTAAAGGAACAAGTCAGCTGATTACATCATCTCCCAGAAGTTCTCCAAAGAAAACGGCTCAGAACTGGTCAAAATTGGACCATACAGAATGCCCAGTGCAAAGGGTGCGATGCATATCACCTACTTATTGTAAAGGGTGCGATGCATACTAGAAAGCCCTTTTGTAGGGTGCGATGGGTGCTAATGGACAAATGGCAGAGACAGTCTGTGAGGTGGAGGATCATGGAACCTTCCAGAAACTTCTCCTCTGACTCTTGCCTCTCTGAATTCACCCAGGGATGAATAAGAGATCATCAATCTCGAAGTGGAATCAAGAACTATCAGAGAGAGGGCACTAATAAAAAACCTAGAAGTTGACTCACCCCGCTACAATCATCTATATATGGATCCCTCATCACAAAGATCCAAAGGCTGGAATCTTGTATCTTGTAGAGAAGTGTTGTTGGTTTCCTAGTGTAACATCATAGTGTTGGGTGATCTAAGCTTTAAATGAGGTGAAGAAGGGCTTTCTTGCTGGAGGATGATGCTGGGTTAGAAAAATTGGTTGTAATCCACTTTGCTATTCTTGATATTAATAAAGTTATTCAATTTTTCCTCCACATTCTTGTATGTTTGATTGTATATGCATTTGTGTGGTCAATACATATCTAGTCCTGTATTGTTTATGACTATACATCTCTGTTCTTCGATAGTATTATGCTGAGTTGATTCCACAGGTACTCTTTGAAGTTGGGTAGACGAAGAAGAAGCAATGAAGATCTATCAAAAAGGAGAGGAACCAGGAAAGGAACCAAGCACAAGACTAAGGTTGGTGTCCTTTGTTCCCCTCTTATCTACTTCTCATAAAGGAAAGCAAAAGTAGTTTTAACTTGTTTGTTTCTAAGGTAGCTACCACTCTTAGTGGGAATAGAAGCTTCGAGTGGACACTATTCCCGATAACAAAATGGCGACTCTGCTGGGGAGAAAATAGATTGTTTGCTAGTCTATATTTGTTTGTTTTATAAACTTACAGATGGAGCCTCAAGTCAAGCCAGCTAGCCTTCGAACTGCATTTGCTATGCAAGTGCAAAGTAGATCAATGTTGCTTCAGTCTATCTCAAGTTTTTGTTTATAAATTGAACAATCGATCTGAAAACGCTCTAATTGCCCTAGTGGTGACTCTAGTAACCTCCTTAGGTTAACCCCTATGATTTATATTTACTGAACATCACTTGTTTGGCCTAAATCCCTGAACTGAACTGCAAATTGTGACCAAAGACCAAGTAAAAGTCTCACACTGGTACCATCGCACCCTCTCTTCAAGGCAGTCTGTATGCATCACACCTCCCATGTGAAATAGGTGAGATGCATACTAGATTCCCTATATAACAGGTGCAATGGCCAGAGAAGGTTAATTTTGCCTTCAGACTTTGGTTTTTCTTCACTCTTTTCAGCTCTATTTAGGAGCTTTGCTATCTGTGGTCAGTATATCTCTATGGAAACCCCCTTCCCTTCCATCATTCTGACTCCATTATGCAAAGAACTGAATTTTTTTTTATGTATTGTGCGCCATTTTTAGCTCTCTTTTACAAAGAAGTAGCATAATCGGACTGCCGTTTCTTGATCTGAAAGTGTCGCAAGTGTCATTTTCAGTCATAGAAGAGAAGCCCATTGTTCTTCATGGTCGATTATAGTGCTACTCTTGTATGTGATTTGAATTAGTGACTTTTCAAGTGTCGAAAACAATTTTCAATTCGAAATTGCAAAAGTGGCATCATTATCTTCACTTCGTTTTCAAAACGAAATTTGTTAGTATTATCACTTTAGAAAGATAATTGAGATTTGCAGTTAGCATTCTTCTTGTCATTCACACATTAAGAAGGCTAAAAACAAATACATGCATGTGCATTTGCATTTAGAATGCTTGTTGGTTTGATTTAGTACAATGCATTTAATGTGTGCTCTGTGCTCTTTGTTGAAAGACCCTCAGTTCTCTTTCCCTAGTAGCTAGGATTTTCATTGCAAAAGAAGATTAAACGATTTTTTATCATCTTAAACTGCATTTCAGGAATTATATATATACATCACACTGTGAACCTGAAAGGAAAATTTCTTAAACAAGATCAACTATAAAATAAATTTAATGAACCTAAAAATGCTTTGGAACCTAACGCACAACATCCAGAAGTTTAGGATAGAGACGTATTCCGACGTCGTAAAGCCTGGTAACTGTTGCTTTCATTGTTGGTTGGTTGATTCCTCCTCTCTGAGACGACAAGTGCCAGTACGGACTTGTGCTCTCACTTATCGTCGAGTATATATTGGGAGACCACAATAGGCTACATCCTTTATCCTTAGGAAGTTGTGTCTGCGGCCCTATCGATCGCAATGCACTAAACACAACATTCGGGAAGATTGACTATCGTACCATACAAAGTATTATGTAGAATTTGCGATTGGTTTGGTAATCCCTCTGTCTAGATTTCCAAAGTAGTCACTTTCGTTCCTCTTCAGACTGCTTAAAGGAAAAGGTCCATCTGAGCACTTGTCACTTTAAGCTCATTAAAAATCGAAGGCGACTAGAGTCATCTTTTTTTTTTTCTCAACTTTTAAAAATTGAAAAAACAAGTTGTGTCAAAGTGTCCAAATTTTATTTTAATCAGAATAACATCATTGTTCCCTCATTGGTCTTTAGGTTAAGAAAAATGGAGTCTACCAACCAAGGATTTCCCCTTCGAGGAAATCCTAGTCCTTTCTCCTCTTGGGGAGATGTTGGTGCAACCCATATCGCCTCATTATCACTTCTAGGATTGACGATTGGCTTGCCCATATGGCTCTTCTCTACCTCTATCGTTCAGAATACCGTAATTCTTGAACAATCATGTCAGAAACTAGATGATACTAGAGTTACCCCCCAACCTTCTAATTCATCCATTTCTCCCTCTCCTCCTTCCTCTTTGCTTGATGAAGGTTGGTAAACCTAAAAATCAAGTAACTGAGAAGAAGAAGAAGCAGAAGGAGAAAAAGGAAAAGAAGAAGAAGGAGCCAAAAGCAAAAGGGGGTGACCATGCATCATCTAGAGAAAATCCTCACACTGCACCGTCTAAACCTAAATCTCCATGCATCATTTCTAGAGGAGACCACTATCATCAAGATTGTCCTTGCATCCCTCAGATCTTAAGGGACTGGTCTCCTCGTTTGCACAATCCGGTGTCGTCAACCTCCGATCGTCTTAAGAGTACACCGCCAACTCGTGAAAGAGAAGTATCTAGACAGAAAAGGAATTGCAAATTTCCTTGTAAACTGTGTGAAAGCAATCACACCGTCCACCATTGTCCCTTCCTAGATGAAACTAAAAGAGTTTTAGATGACCATCCTACTTCACCGCTACAGCTCCCTGCTGGATATAAGGAACTCTTGCCGAGTCCATCACTGGTTGAAAATCCAACTGACATGCCATTGTGGTCGGTCGAAGTATCTATCATTGAGTATAAACACTCTGAATCTACACCAGACAAATGTCAAAAGGTCAAGGTGGAAGTTGACCTAGTCTTGGCTTTAGAAGGTCTATCTTCAGATGATACAATCACTGAAGAGAATAAGAACGACACCGTTCAAATGCTTTTCATAAACGCAAACTTCGATGAACATGGGGGTAGTCTACCCATTCCTCTACCGCAGGAAGTAATTTCATCAAAGTCGTATCCGGTCATTTGTTCAGTCCCACCTCCAAGCAACCTAGTTGTTTCCTTCGATTGGAA
The DNA here is from genome assembly GCA_000404065.3 of Pinus taeda. Taxonomy (NCBI): domain Eukaryota; kingdom Viridiplantae; phylum Streptophyta; class Pinopsida; order Pinales; family Pinaceae; genus Pinus; species Pinus taeda. The sequence continues at coordinate 5,997 of APFE030224332.1, read as the reverse complement.
TCTACTAGGCAGACCCCGTTTACCGGCTAGTGTACCATTCTGAATCATTGTACAAGCTTACAGAATGGTCATGGCTGGTACCATCATATATGAAGGGGCTTTTGTGATTATCCTTTCCTAGACTGCTTGGAAAGCGCTTGGTTCGTCATCGCTTTTGCCTGAGATGAGAAATCTGACAAGCTTCGACAAAGGAACCAGTCGACCATTAGGGATCCTTCCTAGTCTGCCCATAACATTGACAAGGAATTGTTTACATGAACGTGATGGTAGTCCAAGGACCCCTATATTATAATCTACTCCTTGGGCATGAATATATTTATAGCATGGGAGCCATTGTCTCCTCACTCTTTAGAGTAATGTGTTTTCTGCATGAAGGCCGAGTGGTTCAGCTCGTAGACCAGCTTTCATTCCCCAGCTCACACATAGCTAATAGTCAAATGCCATCCCTAAATGGTATTTTCATGCAAGGAATGTCTCATCAATCTCCATTTCGTCCACCTAAAGAACGCGAGAAATTCGGGAGGACATGACTGAAACCCAGGGGGCATGCACCCTGGCTGCCCGACACGGAAACTCCAGGTATAGAGTAGGTTTCTATGAAGGAAAATGACTGGTTCGACACCTTTCCTTACAGGAAAATGGAGTTAGACCGGAATAAGATTCCCTCGTCAAGGTTAGGAGCTTGGGATTTAGAACCACCCTTGTCCAGATGGACTAAGCCAGGAAGTGTATCTATCTGCTATGTAGATGGAAACTGTCTTGCTGAAACAAGAACTTCTATATGGTAGCCAGGAAATTTTTCACTATACCCCGGGGCATGTAAACCTTTTTGCATGCAAGCAAAGAGCGACCATTTATTTTCATAGTTTGTAGATTCTCAGACCCTTTAAACTTGTAGTATTGGTAGTTTCCTAACTTGCATAAAGAAAGGATCCGGGAAAAATCTTTGAAAGGTACAAGCTCCATAAAAAATGGCATCTATAGATGAGATATCCTTATTATATGACTGGCACAAGTAGTTTTTATGTGGATTTCAAGCTCGTTAAATATTAAACATAAGCAATGAGCAAATGTTTCCCCTAGAGTTTAAGCTCATTAAAAAATGAACCAAATTCCTATAAATAACCTGTGAATGCATTATGATTAGCTTTTAATCCTTGGTCATGTTCTCATCATCACCTCCATCTTTTTAGCCGATCATACGCCTCCATTTGATTGTTTACCTTTTTGAGGAACAACTGCGATGAGTGATCTTGCTAGCCATCCTTGTGACACTGCTGTGATTGGAAAATTCCAAACCTTACCTGGAATTAGCTACTACCCAAAATTATCACTCGTTCCTCAAAAAACAAGTCTCCTTTAAGCTCTTTTTACCTGGCTCGTAAAATATGAAAAGATTTCCGAGCGATTGGCCTCTCTGGATCGTTAAAGTCATCGGAAGTGCTATACCTCCTCTAGATTTTAATCTTTTTGGACCTAAGGGATTATTACATAAAAATATCAAGCGCTTGTCTTGTTTAGCTCACTAAAACTATCGAAAATTCATCCCTTTCATATTATTTTACGTTTTTTCAAACTTAAGGGATTATATGACAAAAAAGAATCATTGGAGTTTCCTTTCCGTCCCTTTTTAGACTCTCTAAAAATGAAAAAGGACCAATTTATCATTGTCGTTAAACTCGTTAAAACCAATAGCGCCAAACTTGTCCAAATGGACGAGAACAAGTTTCACTATCGCTAGGCTCGTTAAAACATAGTGACAGGTTCGCCCGAAGGGCGAATTATAGAACAAGTATATGTTATCCTCGTCAAGCTTGGTAGAAATAAAGAGGTACCGGTCAACAATTACTGGGGAAAATTGGGAAGAAAACATGAAGAAACTTTATTGGTAGCAAGTCACTCTTGAACATGACACTTTCACTCTGTCTAAGTTGGGTTGGATTATTCCGTTGACCAGTCATATGACCATTGGCCTGTCACACCATCCATATTTGGGGTTAACGCTACCAATCCATTTTTAGTGTCGTCAATATGTTCAAGAGAAGTCGCTCAGAGTATTCACCTTTGTCTCAACCATTGCAATACATTCACGCTCCATTCTTTCATGACCGCCACCTTGAACCCTGTATCATCAGATCGTTTTCACCTCCAACATCATTTGCTCCATTCCGTGTCGTAGATTTTGGATTCATTAATTCCCTCCTACGACATGTCACTTCTTGTCAACATCAGCTCATTATCCAAGAAGTCGACCTAGGAACAACCCCTTTCACTACTTTGAAGCTTGCATGCCTCAATGGCAAGTTTCTCACTTTCGGCGATAGGTTTACATCAATGACCTTCGACTGAGAGATTTTGTGTGTTGTTCGACGCCAAGTCCCTTTTTCACACCATGAAAATTGTACTATATTACCTTAAGGATCATTGTCATTATTGATGATTCCTCTTGTGCCTATTAACAACTTACATCATTGCCTAGTAATCAGGGAATGTCTTTCCATGTTCGACTCCAGAACATCTTTCACATGGATCAACTTGTACTCCGAGTGAAGATTGAACGAGTTTTGAAGACCCCAGATCTAGTTTCATCCATCCGGGCTG
>APFE030224331.1:5174-34208 GCA_000404065.3 Pinus taeda | reverse complement strand
TGGATCCCAGTTGGGATTCGAAACGTTGGCAGAAAAATCTTATTACTGTGGAATCTCCGATGTCTGAATCAAAAATAATTTACCACAGAGGTCTCAAATCCAGAATCATTTCCCTACACGGAGGGGATACCTGGAGTGAAATCATTTTACTCGAAAAGACTAGAGCTAAGATAGCAAGAAGAGCTGCTGACTTACAATTTCCCTATTTATACCCTTGTCAGCTCTCTTCTTCTATCGAGCTTCAAGTTGCCCTGATGATGGATCCCAGTTGGGATTCAAAACGTTGGCAGAAAAATCTTATTACTGTGGAATCTCCGATGTCTGAATCAAAAATAATTTACCACAGAGGTCTCAAATCCAGAATCTCTGAGAGTGTCAGATCTATCTGAACTATGTCTACTATGAGACCTACTGCCATATGTCCATTAGTTTTGTTCTCATGTCCATGGTTGATCTGAAGAGGTCCCTATCACTATAAATCTGACAAGCTCTAAAGTAATATCGTTTTCACCACTGCTTGTTTCTCTTTTTCCTACATAATTTTGTCATTGTCTACTTTACAACTCCTTATTTCTTCCTTCAGGATTCTCAGTGTGTCTGCCAAGTCAAAAGGGTGCCCCACACCACGCTTCCCATCTGATTCATAGGGAGATTCTATGTAGTCTACCACCTTGCTAGCAATCTGATCTCATTCCTGCAAGGCATACTATGTCAGCTAAACCAAATCACTGTAAATCAACATACCTTAGCATAACCCGGGGAGGATACCTTGTTTACAAGATGATCAAATTAGCATGATGCATGTAAAACAAAACCATACTAACATATAGACATATATCAATAAGTGCATCAATGCATAACCATCATACTAACTAGTGTCCAATCATCAATGTAAGGCCATGTCAACAATGCATGCTATGACCTCATGCATGACAAAAACCATTACTCCAATATACACATTTCCTCATAAAATTATCCACCTGCATAAGTAATTCCTATTTAACTAAACATACACATAACCACATGTATTCAAGCATAAGTGATCAAATCTTGTAAGAGAACTTAGATTTTGTTAATCATAGGTAAATCTGGCCACGTTTGGGACTTCCACATACCATCCTATCATAGACATGGCTGAACCAAATCTCTCTTTCAGCCAGTCAACCCCGTGCCATATTCCAAGCATGAATGAGGGATCTTATAGAACAACCAATCCAAGAAAAGCCAAGGGAATCGAAAGGTTAAACCACCTCACCCTCCTCAAAGTGTGATCATAACAAAACAAGTGCTCCAATCACAATCGAACAGAACTTGGAATCTCATCCGGGATCCATCACTGTCCTTAAGAAATTTTCCATCTCCTTGTTTCTTAGGCTTTACTGCAATCCAAACCAGATCACTAGGTCCTAAACTAAGTCTCATCTATCAGGATTTACTGCAATCTAAATCTGGATCACTTGGCCCTAAACTGAAACTTCTCCCTTAGGACTTACTATGTATCCCACCAAAACCTATCAAGGGATTCCTAGGCCTTTGGTAATGGAACTTGAGACCACCTCTACCCCATATTTCAACATCCATCTGGCAAACCAAAGGTAATACAAAGGAAACTTCCCACTAAGAGGAGGGTTCCCAATACGAGGTGAATTGGGTTGTTGTAGGTGTCCATGCAACAAACATAAGGACTAGTCTATTGTGAAACTTTAGGTGTAGATGGAGGAAGAGGAGAGGGCTATGTACCACTCATTAAAGAAGTGCCAAAAGGAATTATAGATGTAGATGAAACGGGAGAGGTCCATGGACTAGATGTTACACCAGAGAAGGTACCATACAAAGATTGGTAACTAGGCATGACAGATGGGCCACCATATAATTGTGTCTATGGTGATGTTATAAACATGGATGAGCTTGAAACCTAGGTTTTCTCATTAATGGTAGTACATACAAGCTGAGAAACCATACCAGATTCAACCATGCTTAACTTTCCCAAAGAATATTGCTAAGGGAGACTTAAAGTTGAGATGAAAGTAAAAGAACTAGACAAAGGAGGCTGAGATGGAGTATGATGAGAAGGAAATGGATGGGACTAATAAAAATGAGCCCATACTCGAATATGAGAGAAGGGTTGAGGCTCTTCCAATGGAATCTTTTCAATCTTCACAAGACGAGGTAAAAGTGTTTCACCAATGAGTCCAAGATATATAGTTTGGGGTTGTGTCTAAGGCAGATGAAGAGAAGTGGAAAGTCCTAAAGTAATAGGTGTAGATAACTAAGGTACCTGAGGATGTATAACCTCACATTATGTTGTCTATGATTCAGTATAGTGATGTTCAATAGCCTTAGATAATGAGATTTCAGGTGCCTCGGTTTTCACTGTGTCAGATTCACCAACTAATAGAGAGGTAATATTAGGCTCTATACTCAAAGGAAAATATGATTCTTGTGGATCTATCTTAGATAGAGGACCAGAAGTAATAGATCTCAAAGTACTAGATTTAGTAGTCTGCATTTTCTTATGCTTCTAATGACGGCCAAGAGTTTCCTTAGGTGGAATAGGGGGCTTATTTTTCATTCTAGTTGAACGATGGAGGGTATGGTCTTCTTCTTCCATGTTGGATTAATAAATTTTAACAATTAAAATAGAAATAAACCAAAGAGGGTAAACTATTCATAAAGGTTTACCAAGCAACTCTGAAATACAATATACAACCTTGGATAACTAAGGTTTTAGATATGGGAAAGAAATTTCCCTGAGTGTTAAGTTCAGTGTATCATAGTATGCAAGGAAACCAAATCAGTTACATATGGAGAGGATAGAAACTAATGGTGGACTTCAAAAATATACTCGATGGTACGTGGAAGTGTAATCTATGTTAGTGTTGTCTAATGCATAATCATACGATGAGAGAATTCCCATTTACTTTTCATGTCTGGAGCACCATCCAATATACCCATAGGTACATGGAGAATATTTTTATATACTTACATACGTGCAATGATATATCACCCCCAAAATGCAAAATTAGCAAAAAATTACATCTCCTATGTTTATATATGACAAAACATGTCTCTAGCCTAGACCTCCAAATGTTTGCGTTAATGTTACAAATTCTCCTTAATATTGATTCAATAAATTTTAAAGTTTATCTTGAATTAAGTTTTAATTTTCAATTCTCACCACGAATTTCACCTAAATATCCTAGAATGAAAACTAGCATGATAGAATGAAACTTTTATTTTCAATGAAAATCTATATATGGGAGGGAAGAGAACAAAGAATATGTAGCATACAAGATGCAACAAACAAGATTGTTAAGAAATTCCCCTAATGCTACTATTCCTAATTACAATTTCACATTCGAAACCCTAGATGCAATGTATGATGCATAAGATTTTTCTTTTCAATTCCACTTAAATTTTATATGAAAGATAAGAAAATATTTAGAACAATGATTGAAACACCAATTACTTTATGCAAATAAATGATCAATCAATCAGTTTGTTAATGACCTAATGAGAAGAACAAAGAAAAATCTTTAAAAGATCTTATCAAATGCACTCAAAACCCAAAGAAAACAAGATGAAGGCTTCTGAGAGACCAAAGCACATTCAGGGACACAAGGAGGACCAACCGGAACCAAGTTAATTAGAGATAAAAACATAAAAACCAGTTTTTGCATGAAATAAGGGTCAATGCAGGTGCAAATAGGCTAACAGTGCTCTATAACACCAATGCATAAAGGTGCACTACATCACTATACCAACAAGCTAGAGGGATTGCTAAACAAGGAAAAGCTAATTTTTGACATAATAATTCAAATGCAACTCAATTAAAGGTCTTCTTAGGGTCAATTTTTGTTCAAGAGGTGTAACAAGGGATAAGGTCAAGTAAACCGTTACAGTAATGAACCATTACCAATGGATTCACCAATTTGTTATTGATAATTTATGACTACAAACAAAAGTATCTTCCCTAAACCTAGTGGCCTAGTTTAGAACAACCAAAAGAAAAGAATATAAAGTTCCCCTTAGAGGAATTGGAGAATGGAAAGATGCCTACTTGTATTTGTTCCAAGCTCTTCTCTTCTCTCATCTTATAAGCTCTAATCATAGCTTTGATTACTATAATTGAAACCTACACATACAATCAATAAAATCTGAATATCTATGAAATATATGTAGCATTATCCAATCACTCTATTCAATGGATCAATGTAGCATTGAAATATATGAATTTAAACATAACACAAAACATATGGGAAAATGATGTACTCTTTGTATTAATATGAAAATGAGAGAGTTTGTAACAAAAAGTGAAAGCTCATTTTGTAGAGATCTCCCCAAGTTGACTTATCCTTCCTTGTCACAAACAACACCTCAATGTCACCACAATGTACGTAAATGATAGCTATATTAGGTTGAAATCAACAACATGAGTGTATGATTAGTATCCAAAAGCCCACCCCAATGTTGTATATGGGTGTAGATTTATAAGAGAGTGTAGTAATTTAAGAATTCTTATCCATTTACCAATCTAGGCTTGAGCTCCACTCTTGATGGGAGGATGAGCTCAAGGGATAAGAGCTGAAACTTCCAATATAGGATCAGATAGGATTTGAATTTCTTATCCAAGGTAAATGGTTCTAACAAATCCTAGAAGATTCTTGAAGAGGAAGATTTAGGATTCTTTTTATTTTTCCTGAATTTTTAGAATCAGCGCACCCCCAACAAGGGACAACCTACTCTTGATCATCATTGGTGCAAAATTGGGAAACCTGCTACCGAATGTAGGTCCCTAAAGGACCAAAGTGCAATAGGCCTTAAAAGAACTCAAATGAACAATTCAGACCTAGCAACTCATGGATTTGTAAGAGTCATTCTTAAGGATTCGTTAGGGATGATGACAATATGTTCATGGATGTTGATTGATCTAGTTTGTAGCCCTATTGACCAAATGCGACAAAATGGCATATAACAACAACAATAAAAGATTATGGCTTATGTTAGTCATAATAATAGTGAGAGGTAAGAACATAGTAAGACAATTTTTTTTTTAATGCCTCTAAATGAAAGCTTGTGAGAACACTTGGAATACTTCCCCATGCTAATATTGGAGAGAAAAAGATTCACTTGTTAACGAATTAGACCCAATAGTTCAAGCTCCCCTTAGATGTCAGCCATTGTTACACCTCTTGAATTTACTAAGGAGAGGGGCTCAACAACTAATGATGCTTGAGTAGCCCCATTTAGAGTGGGAGAGATATGGCAGTTAGAATTTATTGCTCCCACCATAGTCATATCAGATAGAGGGAGGGACAAAAAATATTGAACTAGAGAAAGGAAATATTTATTATATTTCTTCCCCTCAAATATTCTCTAAACCCTCAAATAAATAGAAGGGAAGTTTTGTTATTATTCATATTGATTCCCACCAAATCCAAATTCCCCTTTGAGAAGACACATTTTATGAATGTGTTTTGATACTCTTAATTATTAATTCTCGGAATTAATGAAGAAAAGTACTCATTTTTTGTAAAACCTCATCGCACAAATCTTTTTCAGATTAATTCCTATTGAGGGTTTAGCTAGATATTTGGTGCACTTGAAATGTTGTTCCACTACTATGACCTTTTAACTGCTTTTAAATCACTTCCGAACAATGAGATAAATGACAATGCACCTTTCTACCTTAAAGAATGAAGGAAAACAACACCCTATGGACTTCCCTTGCCAAGCCTGTCACCATTATGCTGGTTGAAGAATACTACTGATGATTGGTATGAATCCCAAATAGAAGAATATGGGTTTTTGGAAGGAATGTGTTGTGGAAAGTGTTAGAAGAACCATTAGCATAATATCAGCAATTGAAAGCTTTGTTACACTAGTTGATGTAAATCGTATGTGAGCCTATGAATTTCCTGATCACGAGATCCTTTTATTTTCACCATGCGTCTAGGAAGAGCTAGGAAAATCTCTCTAAAGGTGACAAAACATACTCTACAAATGTGACATATGTGATAATTTTATCATTTTCTTCATAGAGAGAAAAGAAGAGCCCTAATATAGGGTTATATTCCCATTATTAAATGACGATATATTCGACTAGCAAATAGAATTATACTTAACACATGAAACATAGTGGATCATACCTTTGATGGACTTTCCATGGCTAGAGATAACAACAATGGTGAAGATTTGGATTTAACGGAAGAGGTGCTTAACCCTTTCATAGGTTGTAGTTCATTTCAAAAGATAGGAGTCTTGGATATCTAGCAAGTCAAACTCTATTCGTGATCTTGATTCGAAATGGGATTTTATCTTTAGAAGGAAGCCTTGGGGAAGGCAATGAAACATCCAATCTTACTCCTTGTGAAAGACCAAAGAATGGATTCATAAAATCTCATTGGTCATTTATGGAGGAAAAGAGTAAACAAATCCTTCTCAACGATATGCTAGAATTATCATCAACAAAGCCTTTCTTGGCAAAAAAAACAAAACCCTAATCATTATGTAAAGCACAAGAATAATTTTCTTTAACCCCCAAAATTAAAACACATAAAAATACCCGGAATGGTGTTGGTAAACAAACATTTCTCTACTATATGTTAGACTCACCTTGAATTCGTCATCAGATCTAAACACTTTATATAAAACATAATTCTAGATGGATGAGAAAGACTGTGATCACATTCTATGTATTTAAGACTGTTTCCCATTTATGGAAACAAACCCTGCAATTCACCTTGAGTTGAAGCTTAATTGATAGGCTTACAGAATAAATGATGTAGAAATTCATGTCCAAGAAAATAACTATCCACAAAACCTTCACATTGTGTTCTCAAAATTCCATCATGAACCCACTAATATGATATTTCTCATCTCCTTTAGTAATAGAAGCAATCTTAAATATCTCCTTCCATGGCCAGAATCATCATCCATACGAATAGATGAATGTTACCTTTGTTTTCACAATAGAACATAGGTTCCATGCACTCTTGTCCAACATAATATAGGTTGCCCTTTCGATTAATTCCACACGCCATGATACTCTCCACTTGAGGTTGTGAATAGAGGTCCTTCCCAAAAGAACAAAGGTTGCATTGTACATTACAATCATGAGCAACAATACTCTTCGTTTGTTTTTGGCCTACAAACATAGGTCACAAACAGAGTTGTCGCCCAACAGAACAAGTTTTGTTTTATACTAATCCCACAACCATGATACTCCCTGCATGTTTTTGGCATGCAAATAGATGTTACTAACATAGATCTTGAAAGATGGAACACCAGGTGTGTTGTCAGTCCAGCATGGCAAGATACTCTCGCTTGTTTTTGGCCTCATCTTGGCCCATATTTGGTATAAAAAATACCTTATAATATATATATATATATATATTATATATATATATATATATAGATATATATACATAAAAACATATAAAACCCCTCTAGCCGCATGTTATATAGTCAATATATTTTTTTTTTTGTTTTTCTTATTTGTTATGCCCCAATATGAATGCATATTGTATCATATGGTTTCACCAAGAAGCCCTCATGAGATATTTGTTCTTTCTCATGGAATGTCAATAGATAGCATTGTAGCACATCATTACTCTTTATCTTTGTGACATCATTGTTATGAGTCTCTCTTAAATTTTCCATTAGTTATTTCTAGCTGTGGTGGACTAGTGTATCACTAATAGGTTTGGAAAAAATCCTTCTATAATCCTTTTGTAATCCAATCAATGACTTAGTTTTCTTGAAGGAATTCTTCAATATTGTGAACTAGCCTGAAGCTAAGGGTTGAATCCAAAAAATAAGAAAGGCACCTCTTGAATTAGAGGTGTGGTAGTAGGTCAATTTGTAATGTAAATACCGAGAAAAAAAAAAAAAAAAGAGGAAGTGATAGACAATGCTTTAGAGTCAGGTTAGGGTAGGGTTTTTCAATAGTATGCATCAAATAAGCCTGACTAAACTGATCTATATTCCGTTGCTGGAACCATGATACCTCCCATGAAATGCATCATATACAATCCATGCAGGTAGAAATTGGAAATTTGTTTCATTTTGTTTATCATATTGACATTTTAAGTCCTAAATTTTAGGAGTAAGATCTAAGATACAGGCCCATCCAAAATTGATATGATTCCTTAACCCATGAGTGTGGCAATTTGACGATCAATTTTTGTATCTTTCTCTTCTATTATTAGATGTGTTGGAGAATTATAGAATATACCTTGTTTTGTATTCTAATGTGGGAATGTCTCAAAGTGTGTGAAAACCTATGATGCAGATTGAAAATTGTGTGCAACAATATCACCTCTCTAATGATCTTCCAACAGTTTGAGATGGTATCAATGAATGAAATCAAAATTAAAAAGGAAGTGTTCAAAATCTCCCACATAACTATAAACCCTATTTATATGGCCAGAGACTCTCCATTGAGCTATATAGCCTCCACCTTTATTTTATCAAAGTGATCAACAAGTTAATATTTTTCATCATTCATGATCCAACATAAGCCTCTCTAATGATGATTATAGGGCTTAGAATGAATAAGAAACTTCAAAATAGTGGACCATTGACTTGCGTAGAAATGAAATACCTAGAGTTAAAACCTTCATTAACAGATTGATTTATTTGTAGGAAAAGCATCCTCCCAATTAGAAAATATGTCATTGAGGTTACCTCTACAATTTAGGTCTAAACAACACCATCCTACCTCTTTTAATCCTATAGTTTCCAATTCAAATTCCTAGATATACTCTTTTGCATAAGATGAACATATATCTCTAAATAATTTCCTATTTAATTCAAAAGGCTTCTCCTTCTATATACCAGACCTCAAATGTAGTCCTTCTATGCTTTGACTAATGACAAACTTTGAGAATCCAACATTTTCTAGTTCTCCTAATGTCATATGCATATTACCTGGCATTGTGTGATAAAATGGAATTTCTAATTGTGGAAGTGGTTTTCTTTCATGTTGAAGAGTCCAAATTCATGTGGGATCATGAAAGTCAGGAATACCACGTGAAGTATATATAACAACTCTAGTGAATGCATCTAGGTGCCTCCTCTCTTTGATGAGTTTTGTGACCTACTCTTTCTCTTCCAGAATTCAGTATATCCTTCCTTGGGGATAAAATTTTCAATGAAACCGGCTTGAAGGTTATTAACATGAACAATTACTTTGTTCATCTTAACTCAATTTATGGCTTCATCAACCTCTTGGTTTCTCGAGAAAAGTTGTAAGAGTGACAATAGACATGAATTCACAAATGAATTGAACTAGATCCTTAATAAGTTTACTAGTATCCAATGAAAATTACCTAGTCCATGCTTGATAGGGTGAATCATTGTAAACGCCAATATATGGTAGCATGAGATCCTTTTCTACCAACTGGAGCATCTAGTGCTATGTGAAAAGTCAAATTTTCAACATACTCATGTCCTCAATCTAGAAGTGTTGTTAGCAACTGCTAACTCCATGCCATAACCATCATCCAAAAGGCCTAATAAATCTAATAGGTGACAAATTTTTGTTTTAACATTGCACATAGGTGGACCCATTCCTACATTTGCATATTAGTCATTGAACCCCTGATGAACTTTTATTGTGTGTGATTTTTTCTCAAAATAAGAATGTAATGTAGCTTAGGCTAAATTGGTGTAACTTTACCATTCTTACTTGTAATATAGGTCAAAACCACCAATATGAATATTAGGTGAATAAAAATCAACAAATTTAAGCCCTGTAAAAACAGAGAAAGAGAAAAGCTAAATATTTTCTGTAATGTTGCTTGACTACACATGCAACAAGCCATAATGAATTCATGCAAGGTGAGGGCAAGGATGAAGAGCCACATGCGCTTCATGGTGAGAGTATGATCAACCATTGCCTTAGATGATAGTTAGGTTATTTAAGTATGTTAGGTCCCTATACTACTAGTGTAACCCCTTGTTGTTATTAGTGCAACCCCCTTATTATATTGTTGTGCCCTTACATTATTACTATGTTGGCTCTGATTACATTATGACCCCTTAGACTGCTATATTTAGAAAGGAGGCCTTGTCATTTGCATCATCCAAGAATTGTTCATTTGTGTAATGTAAAGGAGGTTTCCCCCTCGAAGAGGATGATTTCTAAGGCATTGATCTATCTTTTATATATTTTTGTGAGCTAGTTTCATAACGAAGTATTATGACCTATTTAAGTGATAACAATAATCATTAAAACCTAGAAAAGTAAGTGGGAATGAAAATTTAGGTGTACATGCCAGAAATTTTTGGGGTGTTCTAGCAACTACAAGAAACACATAGAATGAATTGAACAAACCATAGTTTTGGAAGGACCAACTAATATCATTAAAAAGTTTGAGGTAGAAAAGCTTAAGCATAGATAACTAAAATAAGGTTTATGTGAGGATTTGGGAAGAGGGGCATGGAGATATAAACATAAAGCGAATCATGTAAATGGAATGCTCCCATCTAGAAACACAAGCAAAGAATAAAATAAGACAAACATAACAAATAAATCAAAAATACCTTCTCCAAGTAGTATCCAAAGGGAACATTGATCAAAACATAGTAAATTAAGTAGAAGTTCAAAACAAGAACTAGAAGGAATAACTTCCATCTCGAACGATCCTAACAAATAGAAAATATAAAAAAAAGAGGTTGAAGAGAGAAAAAGGGAGAGGATAGAAGTAAATAAAGAGAAATGCCTATTGATAGAATATAAGATTAATAAAAACATGAAAGTATATCCTCAAGCTCTAGGTCTATCACCTAACTCATAAGCTTGTGCCAGCCACTTAAAGGATTACTTTTATTTCTTAGGAAAAGAAAGTCATTTTTTTAATTTTCTTCTAGATCTTTTTATTTGTTTTTTACAATATTAGAGTGAGGGGACTCTTTCCTAGGTGTGCCTTCAACCCAATGAATCTAACTACCAAGGAATGAAATGAAATTTTATATAAGAGATAACCTTCCTATCTCAGACAAGAAACCAAGAAATATGGAAACAACCTCAATTGACTAAAAAATGGTCGCCTTTTGTACCATGTTTCTCCATAAATTTTTATGTCTTTACACTAGATATCTTGTATTTTTCATGAAACTAGTATAAATGAGCACCTTAGTTGTAGAATAATGACTCCCAAATGATAGAGCTGCTACCGTAATCCGAAGGTGATATTCTTTGTGTGCATGCAAATGTTTTAAATGATTATGACAAGTGGTTGAGGGAATAAACTTCCATTACCCTCACCCCCACATGCCATTAAAACTCCACTAATATACATGATTGTCACCCACTATGGGGAGATTGTCACCCACTACGGGGAGATTCAAAAAATATTTGTTAGATTGATTTAAAATAAGGTGATATAAGAATGGTTGACCGCCTTGGTGAAGAAGAAGATTTATTTTTATCCAAGTTATTGTAGATGTTTTCTCTATATCAAAATTAATTGAAGAGAAGTACATTATTATAATCGTTATTATCTTGTAAAGAAATATATTTATATAATGCTAAATTGTGTCACTTAATTACAAATAATCATTTTAATGCCAATTTTCTTCAATCAACTACAAATTTAAAACTTGTTATTGATGATGATATTTCCAATATCATATAAATGGATATTTGATATGTTAGATCTAAGACTTTTGTGATCCATAATGTTGATATGAGTCTTTCATATTAATCACATCGTAACATGGTCGTAATCAATATACACTTACATCTGCTCAAATTTCGAAATAAAATACTTGACAAATTTGCATAATAAGAAGAACATAACATGGTAGTGTTTAATAATGAAATTATAGACAATGATTATTTCATTATAATAATACAAACAATATAAAAGATGTTGCAACCTAGTATGATGAAGAATCACAAAATCAAAATTATGAATGTTAAAAGATAAATTAAGAAGATTTCAAAAGAAAGTCCCTATTCACGAAGATAAAAAAAATTGTTTTGAAAATAAAACTAGGCTGCAAATATGTAGAATCCCATCAATTAATTCAACAACAAATTGAAGAGCTTAATCAATAGAATCACCAGATAAAATAATTGTGTAGCTTATGTTGACATCTAAACAACAAATATAACTAATGCTTCAAATATTATTCAAACCAAGAACACAACTATTAAAGGAAAGATCAAATAAATTTTAAAACACAAGCACAAAGAGGGGGGAAATAAAATTTTCAAAACCACCACTTTTACTAAACTACGCATAAATTGACACACATAATCACTAAATGAGATTTTACTGTTGAAAAAAATACATAGACAAATGCTCTATTCTTCAAAAACTTGACTAAAATTTCTATTAGTCTATGTATCAACCACTTATAGAAGTCCAAAGAGAAATCCAAAAACAAAATCAAGTACACTCTTGTATGTTATGTTTTATTGTTTTGCAGTTATTTTCCTTCTCCACCTATTTCCCCTTTTCAATTTATCTTGTTTTTTCTCTTCTTCTTCTTTTCCTCTTCCATGTCTTCTTCTCCATGAGGGAAAAAAACAAGTCCCTTATTTATGAGAGAGTGAATCCTACTCTCAAAGATTGAAATCTACATTGAAGTCCCCTCATACATTAAAACTAAATAACCCTTATAATTAAACATAAATCTTCACCTCTAGGAGAATGAAAGTGCATATCTTCAAACTACCAGAACAAAAATTATAGCCACACGGGATTTTCCTAGCCACCAATCAGAACATGACCACATTGTTCATGCATGATACACTCTATAGGCTCCATTAATTATCAACTTCCTTGAAATGTGCTTGAGATTGTGTGTTATATCACCCCTAGATTTTATCCCTAGACTAGAATAATTATATGTACATGATAAATGGCTAAAAGACAAATAATGATATAATATGTAAATTATACATTGAATGATAATAAAAACATACATCACAAGTTGAAGATAGAGAGTGAAGAAAAATATGAGTGTGTCATTCCATAAGAGTATAGGTTTTAACCTCATATCGTTAATTACTGCTAGTAGATCTTAGTAATAAAGAAACATTGCAATGTCACACACACATTAACACAAATTTTACCATGGAAACCATGATAAGGAAAAACAATCCACTTACCCTGATTAAAATACAACTTTAGTTCCTTAACCAAGGCTACAAAACCATAGCCTAAACCACCCTGACCCGAAAAATTACTAAAAATGAAAAATATGTGTTGAATACCATTATAAATGGACACAAAAACCCACCCAATATTTTTTTGGAATGATTCCCCCAATACTTCCCATAATGGGGTGGGGGTTTGGGAGTTGGTTTCATCACAATGCTTGATGCTAATGCTTGTGATTACCTGTCCCTTGTTTTGTTTGGTTGAGTACATTTTTTGGTGATTTGTGATTCAAATATGATCTGAAGTGTTTGATTCTTGGTTTAGATGAATGAATAATACTCCTTTACTTTGTATTCAAAGGAAAAAATAAGAAAATTAAGTTTTCTTAGATATATCTTGCATCTTTTGATTGTGTGTGTTCTTTCATGGTGAAATTAGATATATTAGATTTATAGCTACCACCATTGTCATAAATCCTTGAAAATTCTTTCTTTGTTATGTTGTTTTCTTTTTTTTCGTCATTATATAGGTAAATATTGAAATTTCATTAAGAAAATACATTTTTTCTTTTAAGCATTTTTTCTTGCAAATCCATTGGTATTTTTGGTTTGGATGTGGGTTTCTTAGAGTAGATTTGTGATTCAAATGATTTTGTTGGTTCATAGTGCTTACTGAGATAGCGTGAAGTCTCCATATTGTTTTTGATGAAGGTATATGTTACTTTTCCCTTTACATGCATTATTTAATCAAATTTAAAGATTTGATTGATCGTTATTTGTTGCACCTAACTACATTAGAAAAGATTCCTTGACATCACATAATGTTTCACTCAGTACTGTTGAGTAACAATAGCCATAAAATCAAGTGCTAATAAAATTCACCTAGAATTTTTTTGGTTGTAGAAAACTAAGGCTACAATATGGTGTATTACCTTGGATTATGATTGGAGATCAAGATATGCAAGGCCATTGAACTAAAATGAGTTATCACTAAAGAGTAACTAAAATCCATTTTCACATAGATTACTTGTCAATAAACTCCTCTCATATAGATGTCAAACATGAGGTTGCATTAGAAGCATGTGTAGTGATATTCCATCTCCATTTTTTTCCTAATGCTTGTTGGCAAGAAACATATATGGGGATATCATAAGGGCACAATTCTCTTTGAAAAATCCTTTTTAGATGTTTTAATATTAGTTTCCCTACCATTTCATGTGGTCGCAACCCATGATTGTTCCCCTTAGTCATTTGATTGTGAGGTGGTATGATAAAAGTCCCTTTTGAATGTTTGAAGATTAGTTTCCCTACCTTTCATGCACTCCCAACTGATGATTGCTCCCCCTAGTCATTTGATTGTGAGGTGGTATGATAGTGTCCTTTCTTTAGGAAAAATTTCCTAGATAAGTATTGATCCGAAGTACTTATGAGACTTGAGATAGAATTTGGATCACCATATTAGTGGTCCTAGGGGATTAATCTTCATGGTATTTGCAAAGTCACTTGTTCTAGTAAATGTTTTTATAGTGAAGTCAACATAACTATTTCTACTACCTTCATTTGTTGGAATTAGGCCCTCATCATCCCAACCTTATCTTCTAAATTCCCCTATATTAATTAGTTTTCCTAGTGTGAAATTTTAGCTTTACTAGGGGTGTGATCTTCAGTGTAAGTCTAGTTGGCCATAAGGGTCCTAATGTGAAATTTTAGCTTTACTAGGGGTGTGATCTTCAGTGTGAGTCGAGTTGGCCATAAGGGTGTCTCATTTAATTGTTAAAAACATTTATTTGTTGTGCCTAAATATAATATCCATCAATTTAGAATATTTTAGAACCTTCCTCTAAAAGAGGAGGGTTCATTTCAAATATGTAGGATAAATCCTTCATTATAATATTTAGCCATAGAAGAGCGTGAGATGATTATTTTTGGTTTAGAGGGAGAGAAAAAAGTTATTCTTGAAGTGGTAGAAGAAATTCAATCAGTCAATGCTAATCCTCATTTGATTGATCCACTTGACCTTGTAATCAATAGTGTGAGATAAATTTTCCACGATCCTTTTTCACTCTTTCATAGTTCTTATCTGGTGGCTCTGAGAAAAATGTGAGCCTATTTATGGGCAGAAATTAAGACATGACAATTTAATCAATATGAGTGTTCGTAAAGTTAGAAGCACGTGGATGTCTATAGAGAATTAGACTTATACTTGTTGTCACTTTAAGAAATGGAAAATACTTCGTTGTCTTAGAGCTAAGTTACATAGGTTAATTAGTAGGCAATTCTAAAATATGGAGTTCTAAATTGGAAAAATAAAGAAAGCATGAAACAAAGCTAATTTAATAATTTAATCATCTAAAAGAAGCTAATCACACTTCATGAAAATAAAATAACTCTTCTTGAAAAGTTTAGGCACACTTGCTAAAAAGTAGAGGATGCTTAGGTAAACCTAGTTTTGTTGACTTACATGCATTTTGGTGTTTTTCTTATAGATGGACACTCCTAATATTTTACCCTGTGGGATTCACTCAATGAAATACTGACATATCATGTGTGTTTGTGGCATACTAAATAATACCCTTTGTTTGACTACATATTGGGAAATACCTCTAAAAAGCACATTATTTAACCCCCTACCAATACGAACCCAATATACATTCCCAATTAGAAAAATCCCTACTTTCATTAGATATTGTAGGTATCTATTTTTTCATTTACATTTTTTATACCCCTTTATATTCTTTTTCATTAATTTTGAGCTCCACTTTTTTAACTGCCAATATAAAAACGCTTTGCCCCGTATTATATGATCAATATATTATGTCATTCCTCAAGACAAACTTGTTTTTCAAGACATCTAATAATATATAAAAGCAAGATAAAAGAATGGTTAAATAAATCTAGTATAACACTTCCATGCATTAGGGCATTTTCTCATAAATGGGCTTTCCTAATCTTTTACATAACCTAGCAATAACATTTTTCTCAACACATCTTTAATCTACGAAACAAAAATCTATAATGCTTGAAAGAAACATTAATTATAAAAAAAATTCTCCAAACATCTTTAATTTATGAAAGAAAAATCTATAATGGTTTGAAGAAACACTAATTAATAAGCTATACATAAATTAAGGGATTTTCTCGTGGATAGGAATTCCTAATGTTTCAAGTAATATGTTTGTCTTCAACAACGTCAACTATTCTATGCTAAGAAGATTCAATTTTATTATAAACCATATTAAAACTAAAATAATAAAAATTATAATATAAACCATAAAAAAAGGCATGTTAGCTTGAATGTCATGAAATTAAAAATATGAACCGGATAAGTCAAATCTCACCCTTCGATAATTACGAATAATCATCAGGCCTAGAAATTAATGTCTTACAAGACATTTTTTAAGTTTCAGAATGTATTTTACGGTTGGTGAAACTTTTAGCACATCAAATGTGACATCTAAAATATATTAGGGTCCCGTCATTCTGACATTTAATTAAAAATCCAAACCGTAAAAATCTATTGTACTATAATTTACTAATCCCCAAAATTATTTATTATAACTAAAGTTGAGTTTACAAAAATCTAATCATGGGTGATCCAATCGGATTGCTCTATACCTACGGAGTCAAGATCTAGTTGCTGATAATTAATGGAACATTATGGGCATTGGACAATGGGGACTACAGGTATATGGCACGCGGCACAGCTGGCTAGCGTGCTATAATCTTTCAAGATCTGGTTGTTGATGACATAATTTGATGACTCATTTACTAGCATTGGATTTCACTCTCTTGCGAAACAAATTTAGAATTTACTAGGCTCCAATTATCACTTTCGCCTTTAGAGTTTACCAGGGTCCACTTAGTCCACTTCCCACTTTCGCCTTTAGAATTTACCAAGGTCCAGTTTAGAATTTACCAGGGTCCAGTTACCACTTTCGCCTTTAGAATTTACTATGTGTTTTATGGTCTTACATTTTCCTCTATGATTACTCTTTCTCGCTAATTGGGAAAAGAAAAAACATCCCTGCGATCTTTTAATTTACCCTACTTCATTGTTGAACTTGTTTTTACCCTATTGCAATGTTGAGTGTTGAATTTGTTAGCCTGTGAATATGGCATGCTTAAAAACTGTTAGACTGGTGGTATCAACCTATGAGGTATGTACTCTTTATTTACTTATGCCATTAGTTTATTGTAAAACCTGAAAAATACTTACAAGTAATGTAAATTAAGGCATGGTTACTTTTGATTTTGTTTTTATCCTACTACAGTGTGGAATTTGTTAGCCTCTGAATATGGCATGCTTTCTCGTTCAAAACTACTAGACTAGTGGTATCAACCTATGAGGTATGTACTCTTTATTTACTTATGTCATTAGTTTATTGTAAAAACTGAAAATACCTACAGGTTATGTAAAATTTGATATGGTATACAACCCCTCATGAAATTTTGAAGTAAATTAAGGCATGGATGCTTTTGAATATGTTTTTACCCGAAATAAATTAACGGGTGGTTGCTTTTGAATTTGTTTGCCTCTAAATATGGCATGCTTTCTCATTTAAAACTGCTAGACTAGTGGTATCAACCTATGAGGTATGTACTCTTTATTTATTGTAAAACCCCAAAAATACTTACAAGTTATGTCAAATTTGATATGGTATACAGTCCCTCGAAAATTATGAAGTAAATTAAGGCGTGATTTCTTCCAACCAGCTTGGGGAGCAGCTCAAACTTAGGTTGGTAGCACGATAAACCCTCAAATTCAAGAAAAAAAATGTGTATTTTATTTTTTGTCTTCTAATCTATTATGTGTTTTATGGTTTTATGTTATTTAGTATTTTGAATTTTCAAAATTGCAGTGGATAAAAGGTTTAATGTTATTTGGTAGTTTTCTAGAATGGGAAGTTGAAGATTTTGAATTTACAGGGCTAAAATTTACATGGGCATGACTTCAAAATTGAAATTTGAAACCATTCATTATCATTCATCATCGTGTAATGTTATCTGAAATTTCTATCTAAAATCTTATCCTTTCTATATTTACAGGGATGTGACTTAAAAATTGAAACCATTCATTATCATTCATCCCTACTGGGGGCATCCTCTCCTTATCAGTCGAGCCCCTGACGGACCTCAAGTGCCCTAGTGCACATGAGATATAAAGGGTAAGGGCCCTCTTCAGGAATAGTTGTTGAAAGTCTGAGGGGAAAGGGATAGGTGAGTTACTTAAGGTAGGTGTATTGGGTACCTAGAATCTGGGGATGTCATTACATTAGGTAGGCAGTATGGGGAGCATGACCAACCAGGAAAGTGAGTTATTAGGTAAGTAAGTGAAAGTCATGGAAAATATTTCCACTGCGCTGTTCTGTTTCATCAATGCGAAAAGATTCTACATCTCCTATCATATTTTGCATCTTATAATGTAATGTGAAATTCCTATTTAAAAGCTTATCATTTCTATGGTTTTAAGATTCTGAAAACATTCTGCAAGAATATTAATTTATTTATTAACTCATAAAATTATATTAGTAAAATTTAGAACCGTGATCTTATTTATTAACTCATAAAATTATGTTAGTAAAATTTAGAATCGTGATCTTATAAGGGAGCTGAAAATTTTCTATCCTAAAGCTTATCGTTTCTGTGACATCAAGATTTCGAAAACGTTAGCCATGAATATTAAATTTATTTACTAACTCATAAAATTGTATTAATAAAATTTCGAACTGTGAGAGTGTCATCTCAAATTTTCATGTTTGGTTTTAAATAGTTTGAATGGAATATAAATTTATTTTATAATTAGATGTGATGATATAGCTTTACGTGATTATGGATTTGCATGTGAAGCTCGTTGAGGTTGTTGAATTGAGTTATATATAATAGTTAAAATTTATTTAACAATTTCTTTTGTTTTAAACGTAATTGTTAATGCCTTGTCTTTTAAAATTTAATATTTTTTTAACAATTATTTTTTTGGGTAATGGGTTTAACAATTTTATGCTTTTTTAGGTAATAAATAAATATCCATTATTAGAAAGTATTAACTCGGCCAATTTGTATGATTTATAGAACTTTAATTTCCATATGTATTTTTTATATAGGCGATTACAAATCTACAAATGTGTCAAAAGAGAAAACTACAAGTTGCAATTGGGGAAACATATGTATGGACAAAAGGGAAAAATTCCAAGACTCGAAACAATTTACAAACATCTGTAAAAACCCATAATGTTGATGTTGAACAACAATTACATGAAATTTTCGGAAGTTCTTCTAATCGTGATCTAGATGAAGAAACAAATAAAGTTGAAGAAGAAGTTGCTAATAATTCAAAAATCAAGTCTGAAAGTTTGCAATTATAAGCACAACTTTGATAGTTTGGTTTAAAGAATGTTGTGTTAAGAATGAATAATTGCTAGTAGCTGTTACTTTTAGTAAATTATCATAATTTCACTATATTTTCAACATCATACAATGTAAGATGATTAGTATTATACTCACATTTGAGGCTTGGATGACCATGCTTAGACTGCGGATGTTGTACATTGTTCACTAGCATCTATGTGAAAACTATAAGATTCTACTTTGAAGCTTTATGAACAAACATAGAATTATTTATTGATTATTACATAGAAGAGTTCAATGCAGGAAAATTCAATGATAATAGTTTAGTTTATTAGTATGAAAGGTGGTTTATTGGCATAAAACATAAAGTGAAGGGCATGTAAAATGTAAAACCGTCATGAAATTTTCAATTGACGAGTAGAGGGAATTTGAAATTCTAGGCATGATAATCATTGTTAATTTTTTCAATCAATTACAAACTTAAAATGTGTTGATGATGCTAGTTTCAATCTCATATAAATGGATATTTTATATGTGAAAAGCTTGATATCATTCTACATAGAACATGGGTGCAATCAATGGACACTTACACCTTGAATTTAGAAATGAAATATTGGACTATTTTCCATAATAAGAACAATATAACAGATTAAAACTTTATAATGAAATCATAGAGAATAGTTCTCTCATTATAATAATATAGAAAATCTGAAGGATATTACAAGCTAATATGATGAGGAATCATTACAAAAAAATTATGAATGTTAATGAAAGAATTAAGGAAATTTCAAAACAAAGTCGCTATTCGTAAAGATCTAGAAATTTCTTTCATCAACATTACAACAAAATTATGAATGTTAAAACAATAATCCAGAAAATTTCAAAACAAAGTCCCTATTCATAAAAAAATGAGAAATTGTTCAGATGAAAAGGAAACTAGGCTACAAAGATGTAGAATCCCATCAATTAATTCAGCAACAAATTGAAGAGCTTAAACAATAGAATCAAAACATAAATTAATGTTGTAACTTAGGTTGGAATCTAAATAGCAAATATAACCAAGGTTTCAAATAGTCTTAAAAGCACACGACTATTAAAGGAGAGGACAAATAAATTTTAACACAAGCACAACACATAGAGGGGGAAAATAAAATTTGCAAAACCAACAATTCTAATATTATTATTATCCAATTTTAAAGTCACCACCAAGTGAGGCACTAAAATGTTATGAGACCTCATTGTTTGTGAGACAAGAGAACTACCTCCATGCAGCAATTTCACTGCTAAGTCTACAAAGGCATATATACTCTACCTCCCTCTGATTTTGAACCTATGACCTCTTAAGAGGAAACACATGATCTTAACCATTAGGGTCACTCAAGCTATATATTAAATCACACATAATGACTCAATGGAATTTTACTATTGAAATCACTATATAATCAAATGCTCTTTAAAAACAAATAAAAAAATTATTAGTGTCTATTCGTCTATGTCTCAACCATTTATAGAAGTTGAAAGAGAAATCCAAAAACAAAATCAAGTGCATTGATGTCTCTTATGTTTTACTGTTGCCCAGTTGTTTTGCTACTCCAACCCTTTTCTGTCTTCAATTTATCCTTTTGTCTCTCTTCTTCATCTTTTCTTCTTCCTTGTTTTCTTCTTTATAAGAGGAAAAAACACATCTTTTATTCATGAGAGAGATTGAATCCTACTATCAAAGATTGAAATCTACATTGAAGTCCCCTCATACATTAAAGATAAATAACCCTTATAATTAAACTTAAATATTTTCCTATAAGATAATGCAAGTGCATCTCTTCAAACTACCATAACAAAAATTATAGCCACATAGGATTTACCTAGCCACCAATTAGAAATTTGTCGCATTTCTCATGCCATTTATGCTCTATAGGCTCCATTAACTATCAAATTCCTTGAAATGTGTTTGATATTCTGTGTTGTATCATAGGTAGCCTTTATCCCTATACTCTTATAATTATGTGTACATGATAAACAGCTAGAAGCAAAACAAGGATGTAATATGTAAATTATATATTGGACCATAATGAAAAGGGAAGAAAAATATGAGTTCCTATGATCTCATAAGAGTGTAGGATTTAGCCTTTCATAGTTAATTACTACTAATTGATTCTTAATAATATATAAATGATGCAATGTGACACCCACATTAACACATAGATTTTATTTTGGAATTCCTCACAAGGAAAGCCATTCCATTTTCCCTAGATTAGAATATAACCATAGCTCCTTTTAACCAAGACTACAAAAACATGGCCTAAATAACATTGAACCACAAAATAGCTAAAAATGAAAACTATGTGTTGAATAATATAAAAGCATGGACACACAAAAACACCCTTTTTTTTGGAGTGACTCCCTTAACACCTCACATCGGGGGTTCCTGTTATAGACATATTTGGGCACTATAACCCCAATCATATATGTCCATAAACCAAGGGCTTCTAAGTCCCTAAAAGTGTTGTTTCACACCCTAAAGGAACAAGGTCAACTGAATACATCATCTCCCAGAAGTTCTCCATGGAAAACTGCTCAGAACTGGTCAAAACTGGACCATACATACTGCTCAATGCTAAGGGTGCGATGCATCTCATCTACCACATGAAAAAAGTGTGATGCATACTAAAAACCCCTTCTAATGGGTGAGGGTAGACAAATGGCATAGATAGTTTGCAAGGTGGATGATCATGGAATATTCCAAAAACTTCTCCTCTGACACTTGCCTCTCTGAATTCACCCAAGGATGAGTAAGAGATCATGAATCTCCAAGTGGAACCAATAACTATCAGAGAGAGGACACTAATCAAAATCCCAAAAGCTAACTCACCCCCCTACAAACATCTATATATGGATCCCTCATCCCAAAGATCCAAGGACTAGAATTTTGTATCTTGTAAGGAAGTGTTGTTGGTTTCCTGGTGGAACATCATAGTGTTGGGTGATCTAAGCTTTTGATGAGGTGAAGAAGGGCTTTCATGGTGGGAGGATGAAACTGGGTAAAATCAATGGGTTTTAATCCTTTCTTCTATTATTTCTATCAATAAAGCTATTCAAGTCTTCCTCCACATTCTTGTATGTTTGATGATATATGCATTTGTGTGGTCAATATATATCTGGTCCTATATTGTTTATGATTGTAGATCTTTGTACTTTGAAGGTATTATGATGCTTTAAATTTACAGGTACTCTTCGAAGTAGGTAAGCAAGGAAGGAGTGGCAAAGATCTATCAAAGGGGAGAACGAACAAGTAAGGAACCAAGCGAAAGATAGGATGGTATTCTTTGCTCCTCTCCTATATACTTCTCATAAAGAAAAATGAAAGTAACTTTAGTTTGTTTGTTTCTAAGATAGCTACCTATATTACTAGGACTAGTAGCTCCGCATGGACACTAGATTTCCTTATAACAAAATGGCGACTCCACTGGGGAGCGAATAGCTTGTTTTCTTGTCTATATTTTTTCACTTTATAAACTACAGACGAAGCCTAAAGTTAAGCCAATTAGCATTCAAACTACATTTTCTATGCAAGTGAAAAGTAGATCAATGTTGCTTCAGTCCATCTCTATGTTTTGTTTATAAACTGGACAATTATTTTGCAAACGTCCTAATTGCCCTAGTGGTGGCTCAAGTAACCTCATTAGATCAGCCCCTATGATTTGCATTTACTGACTATCATTAGCTCGACCTAAATCCTTGAACTAAGCTGCAAACTGTGACCAGAAACGAAGTTGAAGTCTCGTCCCTGGACCATCGCACCTTCTCCTCTAGGAAATTTGGATGCATCACACCTCCCCTGTGCAGTAGGTGAGATGCATCCATATTTCCCTGTGTTACAGGTGCGATGATCAGATAAGACTGTTTCTGCCTCCAGATTTTGGTATTTTGTTCACTCTCTTCAGCTTTATTCAGGAGTTTTGCTATCTGTGATCAGTATACCACTGTGGAAACTCACTTCCTTTGCATCATTCAGCCTCCATTGTACAAATAATTGTGAATGTTTTTATGTATTGTTCGTCATTTACAGTTCTCCTTTACAAACAAGTAGCTTAGAAGAACTGTCGTCTTTTGATTTGGAAGTGTCGCAAGTGTCGTTTTCAATCAAAGAAAATAATCTTACTATTATTGATGGTCGATTACACTATTACTCTTGTATTTGATTTGAATTAATAGTTTTTCAAGTGTCAAAAGCAGTTTTCAATTCAAAATCGCAAAGTGTCGTCATTGTCTTCCTTTCATATTTTGAAGAGAAAATCGTTAGTACTGTCGCTTTGAAAAGAATATTCAAATTTGTACTTAGCATTCTTTTTGTCATTCACACATTAAGAAAGCGGAAAACAAATACATGCATGTGCATTTGCATTTAGACTGCTTGTTGATTTTGATTTAGGACAGTGCATCTAGTGTGTGCTCTCTGCTCTATGTTGAAGAATCCCACTTCTCTTTCCTTAGTAGCTAGGATTTTCATTGCAAAAAGAAGAATAAATGATTGTTTATCATCTTAGATTGCATTTTAGGAATTGTATATCTACATCACGCGGTGAACCTTAAAGGCAAACTTCTTAAGAGAGATCAACTGTAAAATAAATTCAATGAACATAAAACGCTTTGGAACCTAACACACAACATTTAGAAGTCTAGGCTAGAGACGTATTCTGGCGTCATAAAGCCTGGTAACTATCGCTCTCATCGTAGGTTGGGTGATTCCTCCTCTTTGAGACAACAAGTGCCAGTACGGACTTGTGCCCTCACGTACCGTCGAGTATATATTGGGAGACCACAACAGGCTATATCCTTTATCCTTATGAAGTCATGTCTACCACCCTATCGATTGCAATGCACTGAACATAGCATTCGGGAAGATTGACTCCCGTACCATAAAAAGTATTCTGCAATTTTACGATTGGTTTGGTAATCCCTCTATCTAGATTTCTAGAGTAGTCTCTTTCATTCCTTTTTAGACTCCTTAAAGGAAAAGGTCCATCTCAGCACTTGCCACTTCAGGCTCATTAAAAATCGAAGGCTATTAGAGTCATCTTTAGCTTTTTCTCGGCTCTTAAAAATTGAAAAAGCAAGTTGTGTCAAAGCATCTAAAATTCATTTAATTCGGAATCACTTTTTCCCCTTTCTTTTGAGTTGGTCGAGTAATCTGCAATCGTGGAAGAAAGTCAATCGAAACCCCGTCATTCACGGAGATTAACGAGTCAACCATCTTTGACACTAGAAACGAAACTATTCCAGACAAAGAGAACTCATTTAACCGGATCAAAGTCCCCTGGTTTGCTTGGAACTTGTGTTCCAGCATCCTCAAGGACTCCGGTTACTCCAACCATTTCCGGTATCCCTGCCTTTACAGAAGAAGTTCCCGCTGTCACAAGAGGACATTAGAACTAATCCTAGTGTAACGGTAAATGTTTCTATTCCTGAACCGGCTCCATCTACAGCTGATTTAGAAGGCGTTACCACTCCAACAACTATCGCTGCAGAGTCTATACATTCTTCGGCACCAGAAATATTTTACAGACCTGACGATCCTCCTCTCCCACCTAGATTGATAGCTATAGAAGAGATTGTGGAAGATCCTCCATCCCGTACTCCATTTCATTTTGGAGTCGGGATCACCCTATATCCCTCTTCATCAGAAGTTAGTCTCCCTTCATTGCGAGTTCCTGTAGAATCGCTAGGAAATATTTTGGATAGACTAGATATGTCTAAATAATTGTCAACATCTAGGACTGTGTCATCTGACGCAACAACAGAAGAACCTCCTGCTGCTACTCCAACAATGGTCGTTGGTGTACCATCTGTCCCAACTAGCTCTCAACTGCTAGATGGAGTCCATCCAGGGACTGTTTTGACAGTATGGTCTATTCCCATTTGTTTGTTTGGAATAATATCTGGAATCTCTTATGTTGAGTCTCAACAAATTGATCCTTCACAGCAGTATCAATTTGGGCAGTCTGGTCCCCGAAGGCCAATCATTCCTTTGAGCACTCGATTTCCGCGATATGGGGGGCAGTATGCCCTTTTGTTGTTCCCTTCGGGAGAACAACCATATGAGAGTTTGCAACAGAATTCGGGTCATGTTGGAATTACATCCAGCGTTTGGATGCCAATACTACCTCAACAACCAAGATTTGTATACTCGATGCAACAAAGTCTACCTGTGTCAAATATCCCCACTACACCGACTATTATAACGATGTCACAAGTACAAGTGCTGCCTGTTGTATGCCAACCTCAAGTTTCTTAGGTTGTAATACAACAGCCTCTTGTCTCCATGACGTAACCACAATCACTGATTAGCAGATCCTTAACTGGAGTGACCCAGGCTCAAACGGGTACTATTACCCCTCATCTTGATGAAATAGCCAGTATTGGACAACAAAAAATGGTTTCACAACCATGGATGGTGCAATATCAATAACTGCAATTCCAACAAGCTTACCAAGGATCTGAGCAACAAATCTTTGTGAGTAACGGGTAGCCTTATATTCAAAATGGTCAACAACAATCATATCATAATGGTTATACCCATCAACCTTACCAAAGTTATCAGCATCAAATGCATTATGCTGGAATGCAAAGGCCCACTGCTCAGGTAATCCCATCTTATCCTGGGTATGCTTCATCGAACCGGAATCAACAGTTGCCCTTCATGACGACTTTAGAGTTACTGGATCTAAATTGGCTAACAAATGATCCAATTACTTATGCCCCTTGGCGGTCGGCGATTCCTCATAAACTTCCGTATGATATTCCTAAATATAATGGAAATCCGGGTGAAGATCCATCGAATCATGTGATGACTTTTCAAATGTGGTGTTCATCCAACACGCTCAATGATGATTCGATTAGGCTTCTCCTTTTTCAGAAAACGTTAATTGGTCCAACAGTAAAATGGTACATCGAATTGCCTAAAGCTTCATTCGATAACTTCAGCGCCCTTGCCACAACCTTTTTAACCCATTTTTAGTTACCAATATGGTACGAACATGAATAGAGCTTCTTACCAATTTCAAACAAACGACAACCACTCACATATCTGATCATATTGATGAGTGGCACGTCATCGTACAATGGTAGAAACATATGTTCCTGATCAGCTGCCAGTTGAATGATTTATTAAGTCATTGTTACCATCTATCACAAAAGATGTGGCAAAGGGAGGGGTCATCACTGAAGAACAAGTCATTGCTCATGCGTAATATCTAGACTTGATCTAAACTCAGTCTGGCATGCTCTTTGACAAAATCCCTGATGCTCCTAGACTAGAGTTTTACATTCCTCCTCCTCCTAAATCAAACAAAGGCTCTCATGCCGACAATGGCATGATAGGTACGACTAGCACGAAAACCGTAAAGGCTGCATCAAAAAAATCTTGTACGGTTTCTAGTCAAAATGCAAATGAAGAACTTCTCACCTCGGAGGTAAATGCCATGTCGACTGACAAAGGGAAAGAACCGAAGCAACCAAGAGGCAAGAAGAAAAATAAAGGGAAAAAGAAGAAACAGGAGGAGTCGTCTCCTGAAAAATATTCAGCAAACCCTGCTGGAGAAAGGAAACCAAGTCATATGTGCTTTATATGTGATGAGGATCATTGGACAAAAGATTGTCCACATAAAGCTGAGCTTAGAAAATTCTTAAAGAATTCAAAAACCTCAGCAGTATTGACTAATCCATTTCTGAACCCAGGAACCAATCTGGTTGCTAGTGACAATGCTTCCCCATCCCAAGTACTTATGTTTTCCATTTCGAAACAAAAAAATGATGCTTTTATATCGATGAGGAATAAAGATTACAGGAATCCACAGCTATCAAACAATAAGGCTACTGATCAACCTAGTAGTTCGACAACAACTTCAACCGAATCTATGCCACCCATCATTCCTGAGCTAACGATAAAGCTGCCAGAGGGAGTAATACAAAAATCGACATTTAATCCTCATGCCAGAGTTGTACATAATTATAATATAGTAGAGGACCTGGCCCAATTGTCGTCCGCTATGTTGACACTTGAGGTACTGCAAAATTGCCCCTCCTAGAAGCAGGCTCTATTATTAGTAATAGCTGCAATTGACTCAGCGGATTCAAATCTTGTGACCTTTAATCATAAAGGATATGACCCTCTGTTACTAGCTCAACTCGCTTTCCTTATTCAAGTCAAAGCCCTCAACAAAACTGTTCATTGAACAATCATTGATGAGGGGGCATCTACATGTATTATGTCAATTAGTTGCTGGAAAACTTTAGGCTCACCACCCTTGTCATGATCGTCAATGACGTTAAAAGCATTTGATGGATGAACATACATTCCATACGTGATTTTAAGTAACTCTCAATTCGAACTAGGGGGCCAAACAGTAGAAACTGATGTTGAAGTTGTTGGGTTGTGTTATATTCTTTCCATGACTAACCTACGTAGTGAACCGGGGGGTTAGAAGGGGGGCGGAGCCCCCCCTTCGTTGTGCCGATTGCGCAGCGGGGCGGGTCACGGGGGGGTGGCTACCCCCCCTATCCAGGGGGTTTGAGGGGGGTGGGTAGCCCCCCTCTACGAGGTCCGAGGCAGGGCCCTAGGAAAAAAAATTGTGGACCCTATATTAGGTTGGGTGAACCTACATATGGTTTTCAGTCCATGGTTTTGGACGTGATGGTCTTCGGTCCATTGTATTGGATGCTTCGGCATGTATAAATATGTATTGTAACATTGAAAGGAACATAATGAAAAATCAAGCTGGTAGTCCCAATTTTGGGATCCAGTGGGAAATCTCTGTGCATATGTGTTTTATGTGTTATGCCCTCACATTGTTTATTTTCTTTGTTTTAGAATTTGTATGCAGGTAACTTCTATACAAGTTTAAAACCTACATTTGGTATCATAGCAGTTTTGGCTTCAAGGGGATGCCTTTGTTGCTGAGGGGTTTCGCTCGGGCCTGTGGTAGACCTTGTTTAGTGGGAGATTTGCGAGATCGATTCTGGTGGTGAAAGAAGATGGCAAGCAGCGGAAAGATAGAGATTGAGAAGTTCAATGGTCAGAGTTTTGAGTTGTGGAAACTCAAGATGGAGGATCTATTGGTGGATAAAGATCAGTGGATCGCGGTAGATCTGGATACTAAACCAACGAGAGTGACCAATGAAGAATGGAAGAAGCTGGATTGGAAGGCAAAGAGCACAATACGATTGTGTGTCTCAGATTCAGTATTGTTGAATGTATCATGGGACGCTACGGTGAAGGCTCTGTGGGACAAGTTAGGGACTTTGTACCAATCCAAGTCTCTGGTGAATAAACTATTCCTGCAGAAAAAGCTATATAACATGAGGATGAAAGATGGAGACTCAGTGACAGAGCATTTGAATGCATTTAATACTGTGGTAAGTCAGTTATCATCTGTTGATATTAAAATTTCAGATGAAAATAAGTGCATCAGTATGTTGTGTTCTCTACCAGATTCATGGGATAGTCTAGTTATTGCAATAGGTAGCAATGCAACTGCTTTGCAGTTTGATGAAATAGTCTCAGCCTTGCTGACAGA